>PYHW01010833.1:11600744-11627218 GCA_013186435.1 Turdus rufiventris | reverse complement strand
CTTGTAGGAAAACCACTATTCTAACCTAATCATGTTCATTGAGATAAAATGCTAAGAGGCAGCTCTGGGGGGAGAATGACAAAACACATTTGCATAGTTTGCACTACAGATTTTATTTAATTTAGGGAGAAAGGCCTGTGAGGCTTACTGCACTGTCAAAAACTGTAAATATAAAAGTGCTTTCAGTATTTCCTAAAGTGCTAAGTAAAAGGTCCTTTGCATTCAGAGGTTAAGTCAAACTGATGAAATCAGTCTTCATAGCCTTTCTAGCTGATCTTCGGAGGGTAAATATGGTATGAGTAAACTGTGTCATCTTGAAAAGAGTTTCAGTTACTTCATTGGTAGAAAATCTTATTTAATTCTGGACTTCCCAAGTACAATCACAAAAGACTTATTTGTAAATTCTAAAATAAATATACACACGTAACAATATTTTTTTCCCTTGAATAAAAAGTCCTAAATGCTAACAAAAAGCACTACATTACCACCAATACCTTCTTCCAGACCCATCATGTATTACAATACATATAACATACATGGGAAAGAGTTCATTCAGTGTTTCCTCCTACTTTGGTTGATCCAAGTATCTCACTTTAGTATGTATTTGAAGAGCTTTCTAGAAAAGGCACATGATTTAATAATCAAATTATCTAAATGCTTTTTAGAACAAACAAATTAGCATGGATACTATCCAGATCTGACACATGATTCCTAGACTCACTAAAAATAACATCAAAGAAGAAATGGAATAAATAAAACATCTTCAGAAGGAAGGCCAAAAAGCATGAAGGGTGTTTACCTTACATGGGAAAGGATGGATTACAGTCTCCTTTTCTTGTACATATTCCCACAGAAGTCTCACACAGGGGCAGAGACCAAAATTTAAGTGAAACAAGAAATGCCTGCTAGCTCTCTACTAGCAACACAAAACTTCTTCATCTGTGGAACAAAGAAGAGTCCTTTGGCACATCTGTCAGGTGGGTCTAAATCCTGTGTTAAAGTAATCTGTCTGTGATTATAAGTATTTGAGGAGTAAAAATGTTTGTTTACGAATTGAAACTTCTATTAAAGCCATTTCTGTATGCATACACTTTTCAAACAAGCAAGGAATAAACTCAACTTTATAAAATGTCCTTCTGTTTCAAATAGATTTCAAAAGTCTAGTCTAGACTTGTCCTTTGTTCTAGTAACTCAGTTTAAGAGAAATTTTAATGCTATCAAAAACATTTTGTTAAGAAACCTTTTTATTTAATCTGCACATTTGAATTGGTTTTTTGTGCTAACAGAAAATCCATTCCTTATTTTTATTTGACACTTGTAGAGGTTTCATTTTGAACATAATGAACAATGAAAGGCTAAAGCTCATTTTTTCTCTTTTTTAAATCTCTGAGAAACAGACATAGATGCATGAACTATAAACCATGGAGATAAGTGGTTCTACAGCTCAGAAACTAGAGATGAAAGGCCCAAAATGTGCTACATCATTTTACAACTCATGTCCTAATTTCAATGGTCTCATTTGTCTTCTTATGATATTTTCCAAGGGAACAGTTCAGCAACTAAAAAATGCAATAAACAGAAGTGTAATAAACTGAGAAAATTGTGCCCTTGAGCTTTGGAAATTTTTATCGAAAACCATGCAGTCAACACTTCCAGATAATATGTTATGCAATATGGTGCTTACAGTACCTGCTCTGTCAAGTACAGCATTGGTATGATACCATTCTGACGAGCATAGCAATACTTGTGTGATGAACACACATGCATTCACAAGCTGCTTTCAGATGTATTTGGTTATTTAAATATGTAGCTATCAAATGAAAATCAGTACTCACTCTCCATTTTCCAACAAGATATTTTGCTGATTTCATCATTGACAATTTTAACACTTTCTTATGTAGGTTTTGGTTGTATCTGAGGAACTTCCGAAGCATTTTAGGACTAATTCTTTGAAAGAAAGGAAGGAGTAAGAAACATTCTCCTTCTAAAAGCATTTTAAAACTCAAACCATGCTGAACTGACATGACATGCAGTCTAAAAAACACCATTAGTGCCTCTTCTACAGTATTTCAACTTCAGGACATACTGTAGCTTTTGGTGATGGAAAATCTTCAGTCTATCTGTCTAAGCATAGCACTGAACATTACAGAAAATACAGCTATCTTAATTGTACCAAGTTAAAAAGGATACTCAATGATAATTTCACCAGTAAGGGTTTTATCTGTTTTGCAAAAAAAAAAAAAAAAAAAAAAAAAAGATCTTATCTGATTTAGGAAGGTGCGTATCTTTATCATATATGCTACCACATGTACTGTGCCATGAGTATGTATCACACACATATTATCAAAATCTGTTTTTCTAGAACAAGATAATTTGTGGTTAACAGTCATTGTGAAGGTCAACAACTACAACAGTCATTAGCAAGAGCAGTACCTTGATTCGTTAAGGCTGTCCTGGACTATGTGTTAGAAACCTTGTACCAAGTGCAAAGGGATCTAAACTCATTCAATAGTTGTATAATGCACTTACAGCAGAAAGGGAGAACAAAACAAGTCCTGTCTGCAGAATACCCAAGGGCCTTGCCATGAGATGTACTCTGACAACAGCAAGAAAATCCCAGCAAGTGACTACACTTTCAAGAACTCTTCCCCCCAAATTCATAATCATTCTACCAGAAGGACAGGTAAACAAAGTTTTAGCGTTTCTATTACCCACCAGATTTCCATTTCTCTACCCACATTCCAGAGCAGGATTTGGCACTAGCTAATAGAGGTTTTATAAATAGTAATGAGGATGACAGGATTCTTTCCAATACTAGATACAGGAACTACTCCTGTTGACATTCTCCAAACCTGAAAAAAACATTTGCCTAGCTGGCTTGGATACACTTGTGCAAAACCAACAATTTGTGAAAATGGTATTTGGTACTTGGCTGGTCTCATGTCTCATGAGGTAAGCCAAAATGACCCATTCCTAAGGCAGTCAGACTACATACACAGAGGACAGATTTAACACAGCAGCCAAGAGCATGACAGCAATCAGTGATCTGCCTTTAGTCCATACTTGTACCTTTTCTCAGTAACTGCAATTTGCCTAGTGATTGTGACCCAGTGGTCACAAAAAGTACTACAAGAAAATTTGGTTCCACAAGACAGGCCACTATTTATGGGTATTTTCAAAGATTACTTACAAATCAGCTGCCAATTTGCAGCCCATCCAAAATTAGAATGCCTTCCAAGACCAGTTTTGTTTTAAATCAAATTCCAAGTGTCCTAATACAGTCTCAGTTAATTTCTGTGGCTGCTTTCAGAACTGAACTTTTCCTTTCTACTTATGTATTATGCCTGGCATGGTAGAGATGACACTACTCAACTATAAATAATGGTTTTGCAATATTCTGAACAGGGTTCCAAAATATGCCTATATCATAAACCCTTTGCTTTCTCAGTCTGCATTTGACCATCATGTCACAAAGCATAATGAGGCAGCTTTCACAGATAGTAATTCTCTTATCATTCCTCATCACAGATCTGAACACAGAATGATCATCTAACAAAGGTTAGCTGCTCTCTTAAGTGACGAGGAGACAGAAGCCAAATGAGATAAAAACATTAGCAAGGCAGAGCCTTATCAGAGAGGTACCAGAGATAATGGCCAAGTTCAACCAAGAGGGCAAATCAGCAGGGAGATGCGTATCCATAGGAAAGGACCCAGATCAAACCAGGGAAACAATCTGTGGGTCAGAAGCAGTTATGGGTAATCAGGGTGAGATATTATCCAGAGGTCAATGAACAGGTTCAGAGGCACAGGACAGGTCAAGATGTCAGTCCATGGGTTAGGACCCAGAATAAAACGATCTGTGTCTGGGCACACAAATGGCTGAACCAGCCAGCAATCAGCACTGCCAGCACAGCTCTTCAGACGGAGGCTGAAGACTCCAGCCTGAGCCGACACAGAGCTCTTTGGTTTCCTACCAGAGATATGGATGGAAGCCATAGTTGAGGCTGGTCTGGGAAATTAGAGCTATTAGTACACTCAAGGCTCTAACATGGATGATCTTGGCCACCTGCTCATGATTTGGAGATAACCTAATAATCTTTGGTGATTACACGGTTATATGGACAATGCAAAAGAGATACTACAAACTTAGCAACCCTCACTGGGAGAACTGGAGATTTTTATCTTTACCACTCAAAGAAGTAGAGGGCAATATTCAATTTAAGCCAAAAGCAGGAATTTTTTTTATGTTTAAAACAAAGCACCTTTAATATGTAGTTTTAGCTGTGCTAAGATAGCACACAAAACGAGATTAATAGATAAGCATTAGACTTAATAGGCTTAATGAGAACATGTGAAATAGAATAATTTTAAAGAGAGATGAATCTTCAAGCTCCAAGGCATAATTCAACCAGGAAACCAGAGAAGCTAAAAAGTTCATTCCATTATGATTCACTTTTCAGAATAGTCATGATCACAAATGAGCACTTGAAAAAATAAAGAAAACAGACAGCCCTCTTCAGTTTTTAAAAGGAACAACTTATATGCAATACAAACTGTTCTCATACCGGAGGGCTTTTAAAGTTCTCCTCTCCTACTTAATGTATTCAGATAGTGCAAAAATATAAACTCTACCATTTTTAAGCATCTGAATGGTAGAGTGCTTAATTTTGTAGATAGTCCAAGGGTCAGGAACTTCTCTTTGTAGATCTAGCACTCAGCTTACATCTAATTTCCCCACTTGTGCAATAGCATTAATATAATCTTTCTAGTTCACAGTATAATGAACATTTTAACAATTGCAATAGATGAAGATATTAAAAAAAATTAGGGCAGATAAGGACTGGATTCGATTTACCAAAACATATGCTGACCACAAATAATCAACTTTCAACCATTGCCTTACTCTCTGCTGTCCACCTAAAAACCAGAAAATCTCATCAGTTTCAGCAAGGGTTTAATATTGAGGAATCATAAAATATTCAACCTTACGAAGACAAAACTGCCTGGGAATCACACTAAGTTGAGTTGGGAGCATTCACCTGCTGGAGGTAGGAAGATTCTGCAGAGGGATATGGAAAGGCTGGATAGATGGGCCAAGACCAAAGGTATGAGGTTCAACAAGATAAAGTGCTACATCCAGCACTTCAGTCACAACCCTAGGCACTGCTACAGGCTTGCAGAAGAGTGGCTGAAAAGACACTCAGCACAAAAGGACTTGAGCATGCTGAATGTGAGCCAGTGTGTGCCCAGGGGGACAAGAAGACCTGGCTTGCAGTAAAAACAAATCTGACTAGCAGGACCAGGCTGTACTTAGCACTGGTGATGCTCTACCTCAAATCCTGTGCTCAGTTTTGGGCCCCTCACTACAGGAAAGACATTGAGGTGCCTGGAGTGTGTCCAGAGAAGGGCAACGGAACAGGGGAAGAGTTTGGAGCACAAGTCTCATGAGGAGCAGTTGAGAGAGCTGGGGGTGTTTAGCCTGGAGAAAAGGAGGCTCAGGGGAGACCTTATAATTCTCTGCAAGTCTCTGAAAGGAGGCTGTAGCCAGGCTGGGATCAGTCTCTTTTGTCAGGCAACTAATGACAGGAGAGGCTTGACGTAAGCCTCAAGTTACACCAGGGGAGGTTTACATTGGACATCAGGAGGAATGTCTTCACAGAAGGGGTTGTTAAGCACCAGAGTGGGCTGTCCAGGGAGATGGTGGAGTCATCATCCCTGGAGGTGTTCAAGAAATGAACAGACTTGGCACTTAGTGCTACTGTCTTGTTAACAAGGTGGAGATAGGCCAGTGGTTGGACTTGTTGATTTTAGAGGTCTTTTCCAACCTAAAATATTCATGTGACTGATTTTATCATGTGTCCTGTGTGTGTTGAGGCTGCAAAATGCCTCAAGAAATTGGTCTTTATCCTGTGTTGACTTCATCAACATCCTACATAGATAGCCTTTTTGTCAGTTCCTTGACTTATTTCATGATGAAAACTCCTGCAAGAATACACTTATTCTTCCCTGGCCCCTTCTCATAAGCTGTTAAAATACATAGTTCTGATGATTAGATTTTTTCTGGCATTAGATTTTCTTTATGTTTTCAGACTTGGAGGTATGCTTTCTCAAAGCCAGCCTCTCAGCAATAATAATCAAGAAAATACTTTTTTTGCAATGCATTAGCACAAAGCGCCCCTTAATGGCCTGACAGCCTCCACACCAAACTGATAGCCTTATTTGCATAAGGAGAGAAGCAAGAAGTGCATGGAGACAGATGGGTGAATATTAATTAATGCTTATAAAGCTGAGGAAAATAAGCAATATGAAATTTGTAATACCCTCTTCCCAAAAAACCTTGTCTTATTTACATTATAATATAATACTAGAAGACTGAATGTACTAAATGCATAAGGAGCTACAAGTTTTATGTTAAGTATTTCTTGAAAGGTAAGGACAGGAAGATGCACAGCTAAGACTGTTCTTGTTCAGCTCCTCCAGACACTGGCAGAGGGTAAAAGTAATTTCTTACATGCTAGAAATATCTTATAACCACAAAACTACTTTATTTAAACATGCAATTAGAAGGAGATCCCAACCAAAAGTCACCAAATAATAGAATTGTAATGCTGTTTCTGAAAATCTGATCTGGTTGCTCATGAGATACCATAGACAGAGCTATGAATAGTAAAGGATAGGAGGTCAATATAAAGTCTTATTGTCCATGGTTTCCATGTGTTCTATCTTTCTGGCAAACAGTTACCATTACTGTAAAGCTCTTTCTCACTGTCAAATTAAGCACAGCACAGCAGCTGTGATGCTGAACGTGTGCCATACGTTATCTCACAACAGAGCCGATCAGGTCCAACCAAAAATCACATCTATGTGAGCTCTGAAAACTGGGGCATGTGTCCCCTACACATAACCAGGACATTATTGAATTCATTGTGTAAGGAATGTGGCTGAACTTCCCCTACAAAGCCAGTCCATATGCTGAAAGACTACACTGATTATGTCCATAAAGGACATTTACTGTGCTGGTGTATGCACTAGATATTGGCACACTAATGTTTTGCTGATATTACTGCATTCTTGTACATTTTTTTTTGATAAGCCTTCATTAAATACCTATTCATCATACTTCAGTATGAAAAGTGCAGCTTTTGCATGATTTGATGGTGGCAGTATAATAAGTTAGATGAAAGAACAGCCTTGAAATGAGAATAAATTTTTCACAATTTTCAGGCTTCATTTCTTTTTTAGGCAGTAAGAACAGGATCTAAAATTGCATAACTGTATAAAAAAGCTATATCACTGATATACAATAGGATGTTATTTTATTCTCTTGGAATGTCTCTGAAAAGTTGATAAATTGTCCTTTACAACTCAGCATATTCTATGATTCTATGATTAAGAGCCCACATCATTTCCACCACACAGACCTACCATTGCTACTCAAAAGGTAAAATCAAACCTTAAAAAAGGAAAAAAAGGAAAAAAAATAAAGGAAAATGTAAAAAGAGGGATAAGAGGGAAGAAGAAGAAAAAGGACAATAAAACTTTCCATAGTATTGTAATTAGGTAGATCCTTAACCTCAGGGAAATTCAGAGATTTCTATTGAATAGGCAGCAACCATTTTAAAAATTGGAATCCTATCTGTACGTCATGTTTACCTCTCTTGACGAACAAATGACACACAAAATTTTTAGAAATACATTTTTTTCCTTCTTTTCAACTATGATCATCAGTTTTTCATTATGCTAAAACTGTAATTCTCCTTAAAAAGAATAAAGTATTTTTTCTGGCAAGAATGTATAGAGATATCATGTAATTTTGCATGCGTGCATGTATTCATGCCTGGTATAAGCAAATAATCTATAGGCTTATACTCGTGGTTTAATTAGAAATAAATCAAGAAAAATATTTAGACATGAAATACAATAGATTACCTGAAATCTCATTAAAGTCTTTATTGAAGTGGAAAGCATTATCAAGCTTCATCCCCCACTTTCATCAAGATGCAGATGAGGTAACGCTCCTAGATACCTGCACAGCTTCCCATTCTACACAACAGTGTGTCCCCCACACTCCTGGGAAAACACAGAGAACTGGTTACCCAGAACTGTGCAGCAAGGAAACACAGCCCCTGAGAAACAGTACCAAAATGTTTGGCTTTGATCTCTTGAAAGTTCATTGACATGAAGGTGATTTCATGACACACTTTTGCTCTACAGAGGTTCCCAACAAAAAATGGTGACACAAGACTGGATGGTGAAACAACAAATTCTTAAACACCCAGATTTTCCAGGGTTCTAAGCCCATGTGTGCTAGTTCACAGTACAAAATTTCAGATAGAAATGTTGGTTTAAGGAAAGGCAAATAGATTTTTTTTTTTTTAAAGATTTCCAAACACTATGTTTCTTTAAGCTTTCAAACACATAGAACTTTGATTTGACCAAATTAAATACTAACTTATGTATCATTTCTTGTCTTGGCTTCCCCTAGTGCCATTTAGCTATCTACAGTATTATGGTAGTCATCCTTACTTCATTCACACATTCTCAGGCTGAGAAGTCTTTTTAAAATTTGTAGTCTTCATTTTTAGCTGTATTTAATCCTTCCTTAAATACACATCCTTCCCTCCTGTTTTTCTTTTTTTTTTTTTTTTCTTTTGGGATACCTCATAAAACTCTCTCTATTGGACTTTTAGAGCCTTACATCAACAACTCATGTCTCCATTTTTTGCAAGACTCTTCTACTCCCTTAAAACACTAATTCTTTAAACTGAATCTGAATAAAAAGAATTGCTATACAGCTATAGTTTTTTTCCATTTACACAACAGGCTTCCAAACCCCAGATCATGTAATCAGTTAAATGTCTTCTGAAGACAAGACATAAGGAGCAAAAATATGACAAAATAATAATAGAGGATTGACATATAATCACAGCAATAATTGACAGACTGTTAACAGATTGATTCCCAAATCTATACCTCAATATAGAAAAGGGATGATACAGACAAAAAACATTAGTATATTTTTGTACTTTTGCTTTATATGGAAAAAGAAAAAAAAAAAAAACAGCAAAACAATTTCAGACTGTTGAAAGCTGTTGTACTTATTGCACATGCCAAGACTTATTTAGACTATATCCGATTTTAAGACCCCCAGAAGATAAGCTGTATGCCCTCCTTAGAGTAGCTGGTTAGTGTTAAAATGGAATCAAATACCCATCACCCCAGAGGTACTAGCAGTTTTTATGAGAACTGTTTCTAATAATAAAGACAGAGATTTTACATGATGGGCAGAAAAACTAGAGAGAAGAGTGGAGGTGGCAAAGCAAAAGCATTAGAGATAGGAATAGATTAAAAATTGTTATGTAGTCACTGGAGCGCAAATGCAGCTCATCTAATATCAGGAAGATTATCAGGCATTTATCTGTCTCAACTGTTATAAATAAGATGTAAAATAATGCTTTGATTTGCCTCAGAAGACACCGCAGTCAAATGGATCCCCTAGCAGCCACAGCACCTGTGAGTATAAATCACAAGATGCCCAGTAAAATTAGGATTTTAAATTAAGCTGGAACAGTTCAGAAAAGAACAGTCTAGTCAACTCTGAGCTGTTATAATCTGCATGTGTAGCATGGGAGAAGAAGAGGAAGGAGGAACAAAAAAGATTTATCCAAACCACACAGAGAGGAGCTGCTTTTTCCTCTGTATTCCTTGGTAATAAACTAAATCTTGTTTAACATTACTGCTATACTCTTAAAAATAATTGAATAAAGGTGCCTATTTTAAGCCTTCATTCAGATTGCTCCCTATATGATTAACAGAGAAGCTGGAGAATTTGAGCTCATCAGCTGACAAAATAACTGGAAATGAGAACTGCTGGATCATGTTTCAATATCTATCGGAAATGCTGGACAACCACATATGTAAATTTATAAAAGTGAACTCAACTCAGAATTTGAGACTGTTCAGAATTACAGCCATGCATAATTTAGTGGTCTATTAGCTATCTCTCAGATGCACCTGTTAAACAAACACAGGTAAAGGTGAAAAAAAATAGTATGCACTGCTAAAAAGGTTTTGAAGACAAACTTAGTAACATATAGAAAATATTAGAAGGTCCTGAGTTGAAAGATGCAAGAGGAAAACAAAAGGTTATTTTTCTATAAAATTCCCCAATATATGCTGAGTCTGCAGATTCCAGTGTTGGTATAACTTGCACATGGCGTTTAGAACAGCTTGCACCATTTGCTTTCTCCTTAGACTTCTAAAGAACTGTCACCCTTCAAGAGCAGCAAATTTGAGCTGTAAGGATTCCACATTGTTCCAGTCTAGAGCTGAGTGCATCTTTAAGGGTAAAATAATGTTACACAACCATTATTATTTTAATAAATATTAAATTTATTATTTTAATAAATGTTACAAAACAATACAAAACAGCCCTTAGGTATCTTCGAGGAATAAAAGGTTGTATGTAAAAGTAAAGGATTGTTTTGCTTGTTTGAAATGAGCTAAGATAGAAAGTAACTGGTCCCATTTAGAGAAAGAGATGTGAAAAACTGAGAGGCTTTGGATCATGAGAGTTCCAATTGTTCTGCTATTATAATCTTTTATGATTGAATCACTACTGCTTGTTGAAGCATTTACTCCTAAATTGTGCTGCTGAAGACACTAATGAAGGAGGAGACCTGGTGGCTTAAATCAACATTTTTAACTTTCAAAACTTATCATCATTATTATTAATTACGACACAGAAAATATAATACCTGACACAAAACTATCTAGAATAATGCAAAATATTGTGGTTTTTCATTTGAACGACGGTGACAGAAAGAAACATTGGGAAAATCTCTCTTTGTCTATACCCAGTCAATTTGCATGATAGCAAATTTAATCACTCATCCATTCTAAAATCAGCCATCTCAACTTATTAAACCTGATTGAGAGGGCTGGTCCTGAGAAAGCTCTTATTTATGCAAAATTGTTAAAATGAAAGTTTTTTTTCTCTTCACATACACACAAAAATTGTTATTAAGTTTAATGATAAAAATAAACACAAGATTATATTAAAATCTAAAATTATATGAACACCTGATTAAATTCCCACACAGTCTTATTTATAACTAAATTTCATTCTCCTAATGTGCACTTTTATATTTAATGTATTAAATAGAATTTTCTCCTTTTTATGCCAGCACTTGCTTTTACATGTATCCTGTGTTGCACCTCATCGAAGATACCTCTAATGAATGAAAAAGATTGTGAATTTTTCAAAGAATTGATAGAAGTTAATGCCCTTGCATTCTAAATCCAAACAGAAAATTATTTCAAAATCATGAATTAACATATTATTCAAAACCATGAATTAAAATATTATTCAAAATCATGAATGAAAATTCCAGTAATAATAATTGAAATTAGTATTTATTTGTCCAACTACTGCAACACCTTTTCCCATTTAATAGCTGATAGCATAAAAACACAAACACTTGGGAAATCATGCCTATTACATAGCATAAAAAATTTAAGACCACAGTAGATCAGAATGGAAGCACAAGTCCCTACAGCATGATTGTATATATAATTTCTACACTTCTATTCCTTCACACACGTGGTATGTGTTAAATACTTAGAACAGGACTGTTGCCCTCAGCATAAAAGTCCCTGGAAAATTAAAATAATCTGATATTTGAAGTTAGAGGTTACAGTGAACCAATAAAACACTATTTTTATACAGAGATATCTTTACTATATTTTAAAATGTTCACTTGTTATACTTTGAACATAGAAGCTAAAGATGTAATATTCTATTGATTTCTTCTAAATTTTGAAGAGGATATAATGTAGAGTTCACATTAAAACCAAAAAATTATTTTACCTATAAAAGATTCTAGACCAGTCCTATATAATAAATGTCAATCATAAAAATGAGAAAATTTAGAAACTATCCATTTATTTGATTTGTTGTGTGATGATAAGTACTTTTTTTTATTAATCTGCTGTTCTCTGAATTTTAGGTGTCACTGGGAGTACTCGGCATATTCTGTTCTACAGTCTAATTGCTAGATGATTTTAACATATTGGAAATTTGCATTCACTTCCATGACTGTGACACTAAAAAAAAATAAATAAATCTCCCAAGATTTTCAATATCAGAGATTTCACAAGATACGGTATGACTGCCACAAAGCAAATCCTTATCCTGACTAGACCAGATTTTTAGCAGCCTTATGTCCCTGAAATAGTGAAGAGCACATACAAGACCAAAAACTCCCTATAAAGCAGATGCTAATGATGCCTTAGATTTGAGCTGTTATGTTTTTCAGAATCTCTGCTGCTCAGTGTGTAACTGAAACTTCATATTAGGTGTTAGTAAGTTCAATTCACAGGATAGTTAGACAAAACAATCCCTTCCCAGCTAGAGAATCAAGGACAACTGGTACCCAAAAAGCATAAAAACAACTGGTACCCAAAAAAACAACAGCAATGGAAAGGGGGCAGCCAGTGCGCTGTGGTTAAATAATTGACCCCAATATGTAGATGAACCAAAACTTATAAAAATGTAAAGACTCCTGACTGGGATCCATCTTGGGTTTGATTTGGGTGTAGTCCTGGCCAGGCTCTTGCACTGCCCAAAGTGCATCATTTCAATAAATATCTATTTTATTCCTTTTGCTCTGTCTAGTCTCTGTTCCAGGTCAGCCTTTCCAGGCAACATTACCACACTGTCCCCAATACCCCCTGCCCCATACACAGATATTATCCATTCACACATTATCACCTAATCAACCATTGCTCTTGACACCCTTTACAAAGCTAGACTAAACTCAACGTTTTGCATTAAATGGGATGGAGATAATGGAACATTCAGTTAGCATTCAAGTCCTTTATTCCTCTCCCCATCCCCTCCTGATTACAAGATAACCATTTTTAGTTTCAAGACTACTCACTTGTGTGAGCATATTACTTAAATGTCAGGTTCATGATCCCTTCAGGTTACAGCAACTCTATCAAAACTAGCACATCTTCAAGTTGTGGCACAGTTCAAGGATCTCATACATAGCTTTTACCCCAGACCATTCTCATTCTTTACACGACCCTATGAGAACTTCTTAGAGACATTTCTAAGTCAAAATAACAAAATAATGCCTACAAGATTACAAAACCCTAAGTACTACATTGCTTTTAAGCAGGAAGAATTCTCAGAGAAGAAGGGAAATTCAGTTCTGATACACAAATAATATTGAAAGTCAAGAATATCTAGACTATACAATTATCAAAGCACAAGTCTTTGCACATACATCAGCTGTTACTCTTTGTAAATTATAAATAAGGGCTCCACAAAATGCAGTGTCCAAAAGAGGCTCATGTAGATGGTCAGGGCCTATAGGGGAAGTCATGAGGAATGGCTGAGGTCACTTGGTCTGTTCAGCCAGGAGAAGACTGACAGAAGACCTCATCACAGTCTGTAACTTCTTTGTGAGAAGAAAAGGAGGGAGATACCTCTGTCTGATGACTGGTTCTGATAGCAACCAAGGGAACAGCATGAAGCTGAGTCATGGGAGGTTTAGGTTGGATATTAGGAAAACGTTTTTCACCCAGAGGGTGGTTGGACACTGGGACAGTGACTCCCCAGCTAAGTCATGTCAGCATCAAATCTGTCACAATTTAAGAGAAATTAGGACAACACACTCAGCCACATGCTACAATTCTTGGTGTTGTCCTGTGTAGGGCCAGGAGTTGGACTTGATGATCCTTGTAGGTCTCTTCCAATTCAGGATATTACTCATTCTATGATTCCAAGCACAATTGTTATATGCTTTGTCTACTGGCATGAGTTGGTCCTGAGAACAGTCACGAAGAGCCACAGATGTTCTGAAAGTGAAATAGCTTCTCTGAGCTTTACAGTTTTTCATCTTTCTCTGTGGTTTTTGAAAGAAAATTTCTCACATATTGGAGTTCTTCCTTTCAAGCTGGCCCTTTCCATGGGCCCATACAACTGCCATTTACTTTGTACAGACAAAAGGGAGAGAATCTATTTTGTCTTCATCCAATTACTTTTTCCCCAGTGAAGAATTAATACTATAGAAAATTCCTCCAGTAGCTTGTAAGTCCATGTATACTTCACATATACTAAAATATCAATCCTACACTGGAAAAGAAAGAGGCATTTTTGTCAGAATTATTTCTCAGTGATTTCTGTAATTCTTTGCTAAGGTTGTTTGGCCATCCATGCGTAACACAGCAAGTGATTGAATTCCACAACTATAATGAGCCACAGAAAAAGAACAGAAGACATCAAAGACAATTGTAATATCATATCCTGTGATGAATGATAGGAAGGAATTCCTTTCATACAGTTTCCAGATCACCCTAGAAAATGGAACTGTACATCCCTGGGAATGAGGAGAGAAAAAATAAATCCTCAAATACCATCACAATTTTTAAAAAGGACAGAACAAAAAGGACAGCTATACTAACCTGATAGTGGTATTAACTTGAACAGATGAGATTAAGTTTCATTCTGATTCTAATTATGGAGAAAAACTTAAACCTAAATTTACACCAACAAAATCTAAGGATACACCAACAAAATCTAAGGATACACCAACAAAACAGGAGAATTTAACTCCAGTATAACTTGCTAGCATATTGCCTTCCTTTGAGTTTTAGTTCTAGTAATTTAAAAACTGAATTCTCCAACTGCAGAAGAGAAAGGAGAAAAAAAAAAAAGAAAACATTCTTGACCTCAGTAAATAACCAGGAAAGCTTTGAAATTTAAAATTAACACAAGTAAAAGTGCAAATTAGAGGCTGCCAAGCCTCTACTTTCAACATCCTTTAGATAAAATACAACACCAGATATCAATATGTTCCTACTTATGGCAGGAATTTTTGGATGTATTTACATAACCCTTTCTTCAAACCTCCCCTTAAAACCATTTAATTTCTCTGACTCTACTTCATGAGTTATTGCAGACCTTCTTCAGTTTATGATTAGTTAATAATAACTTATAAGTTATTTTTTATATATTTTTTAGATTTAATATTGTCTTTCAACATAGTTATTCTCCTTCTCTGATATATGTAGAGAATATAATTTTCTGTCAGCTTTATCTGGACTACACTACCCAGACCATGTTGTCTCATGTTCTCTAAACTGCCATATTGTTTTCCCTACTCTGAGCATACTCAAAATCATAATATTTCTTCTTAATATAAGTACCTGATATGTAACACTACATATTGCCTATTAAAAATAACACTAGCATTTCTCTAAGGCTGCTAATAATTCCCCATGAATGCCTTCTAGAACCTGCTTTGTCATTTCCAGGCAACTTAACAGTGTCAGCAGATAGTCACTCTCTGATCAGATTCCCTCCTTCTTCCACCACCTCCAACTGGTAAATCCCCAGATTATACCTAAAATCCTTGTAGAGGTGTTCTCATGGCAGACTTTATTATTGGATTTCAATCTAGAGTAATTATTCAGAACAAGATCTCCCCTGGTTTTCACTGTTGAATGATACCATCAATCTGTGCCTAATTACAGCTCTCACACTTTTGAGTGCAGCCTTGTCTAAGAAATAATTTGTCATGTTAAAAAGATATGCAGACATATTTTTAGCTCTACTTTGGAATCAGAAAAAAAAGGTACAAGTTTTATGTTTATTGCCATTAGTTATCTGCCCTTTACTAACAAATCAGTATTCTTGTTTACTAGAACTACTTTCATATCCATATGTATGTATTTGCCTATACTTACTTAAATATATTTTGAAATGCCCAGCACATTAACACATACAGACCTTGCAATCTGAAGGTGGAAGACAGTATCTGTTTAACACCTTCCTATACAAGTTTTTAAAGGTATCTCCAAAGGACATTTTGAAATTGAAATTACTGGAGAGGAAAGAATGTTTTCCAGCATTAAATTTAAACAATGAAAAAATGCATAAGGTATTTTTAAGCAGTATAAAATATTGTTTTCACCTTACTCTGTTTGAAATCAATGTCTTTTTTGTTCATTTAAGTATCTGGGGAATTATTAGGAAGTCATAAAAATGTTCTGTATCATTCACCAAATATTAGATCAGCCTCCAGTTAGAAAATTCAATAAACATTTTCATAACATTTCCAATAGAAATTAATGTGAACAGTATATCTATGGAAAATGCTGAAACAAAAATAAAACGCCAAAAGCAGCAGTTCCTTTCTAAAGTGCTATTGGGATTAATGACCTTTTTTCTATTAAAAAAATCCTTTCAAAAGCAATCAGCTCTACAGACTGTTTAGCAGAAATGCACTTAGAATGACTGGGAACTAATCAATCAGTCTGAGTGCACAGAAAAATGACATGCTACATGATTTTGACACAGATGACATAGCTTTGTGAGTAAAAACATTAAATGGGCTTAGTCCAGCCAATGAGATTGGGGGACTGGTTGCTTTTTTATCTGTGGCACATGTCCAAAGCAGGACTATATTTCTATGACATTTACTGAAGAGCTGCTGTAAATTCTTTATTCAGAAATACACAGGCATGAAAACTAAGTTTCCAGAGCTGTTATATGCATGATCAGAAAAACCTATGGTTATTTTGTACCAGATTTTCTGTGTGCTTCACATCCTCTCCTAACAAATCAGGTTCATAATAGATAATTTATTATTACTCTCGAGAGTCTTACCAAATAGGGTATGATGTTTGAATCAAAGTGGGGTGTTGAACATGTGCCAAGGAAGGCAGCAAAAGAACTACTTCATCATTTCAGCACTTCAGCTTTCTATTATGATTGCATTGGCACCTTTCCTAATGTATAAGTGAATTTAATCTGCAGCAGTGCTATACGGAAGGTGTGCTGTACGAACCTTGAATTTTAATGTAAAACATTCTGGATAATTTTCCACACACTATATGGAAATTAGTGAAGTTCACACACTTGGCTGCCTCTAAATCTGAAAATGTCACAGATCTGCACGAAGAGTTGAGCAATTCCGAAAATTAATGACGGCCACATATGGCCATAAGATATTCCTAGTGAGTTAGCGACTTCAGGTTAGTGACTTCAGCTATAGGAGATATTTAAGTCTGCAGCAAACATGCAGTTATCCTTTTCAAAGTTACCTAACACCCAATGCTCAAGAGAAGAAGTACAGCATAACTACAAATGCAAGATTATTCCACCTTCCCTTACTTAATCCACAGCTTTTCAGCAAAATGACCAACACAACGTTAAGTCTTGAGGCTGTTGGCTTAACTCTCACTTTCCTCTGTAAGACCAGTTTCAGCTTTGCCCTATCTTCTTATGGACACTAGAAGAGCTGTAAGGGTAAGGCAAAATTAGCACTTCAAAAGTTGTAATACAATTACTTGGTTGTAATCACTCTCATTTTACAGTCTCCATAATTTTCTTTCTATCCCTCTGCCCCATCACATTCTTCCTTATATCCTCTACCAGAGTGTCTCACTCCTGTGCATCACAGTTAGGTTATCATCTGTGATACAAGATACATGATAGCCTATGAATAGAAAATATTTAATAATACTTTAGATAACACTTAAAATGTATAGGGAACCAAATGTTCTATCCTAGCACCCTAGCTCATATAAACCTAAAGTTAAAAAGAGTTATTAACAGGTAAATAAATAAATAAATAGAAAACTAAATCTTCTGCAAATAAATGGTTTCTTTTCAGACTTTCCCAGAACAACAACTTCACCGTTTTTTCAGTCTCCAGCTGCCCCATCACCACTGCCCTTCTGCCCACTCCACATTCCTTCCAAACTGCTGCATGACCAATTTTGCAAAATAGTTCATCTCCACAATTTGAAATTAACTGCAGCACTTGGGAGCCCTCTCTTGGTTGGAGGCTCAGTGGGTATCTCAGAGTGCAGTCATATCTCCAGAAATGGGGCATCAGAGGAGTAACTTATCAGTCTTAGTTCCCAAGGCAAGGCCTTCTCTCCAAAAGAGAACTACATACACAGCAGAGGTACACCCCTCCTGTAATTCTTTTCATCCTAACAAAATTCAATCCTGAGACATGACTCAACTTGCATAGAAGCTAGTGGGTATAATGCTTGAGCTACCTTATGACCTGTTAACATCCAGCCTGATGGGTCAGTTGTATCATTTCACGAGGACATCTTTAAATATTTCATCAACAAAAGAAAGAAAAAAAAACTAAAATGGAAAGATTTTTGTTGTTTGGGTTGGTTTCTTTTATTTTTTTTTCTTCGACATGAAACAACCAGCATTTTAACAAAAGAAGCCAGTACTGAAATATTTGTATATGTCTGTACATAAAGAAAGCAAATCATAGGTTATCAGCTTGGATATGCCACGCTTCATCTGATCATTGCTAGATGTGAGCAATGAAAACAGAGTTAATGTTCCATGGAGAAAGCAGAAGTGACAGTAAGGCCCAGGAATGGACTTTTACACAAAGAACTCACTGGAAAAGCTCAAATGTCAAGTGTAACAGAAGTTTACATTACTTCAGGTTTTTGACTTATGGCTCATGCTTCCTTTTTTCTATCTGTACAAACACAGGCAGTAACACAACTTAAAATCTGGTTTAGAATAGGACTTTGCTTTTAATCATCTGCAGAGTGAATAAGCAGGACTCCCAATGTGTGTAAAAATTCCTTGGAGAAAATAACTCTTATTCTCTCACCTTCATGGGCAGTGTGTGCCTCAAGGGTGGACAGATCATAGCACAGGCAAAATTCAATTGGACCTGATATTGTTAATGTCACTTGCCTGAACTAGAAAGGGAGTCAATTCCAAAGTAGTTTTCTAGCCTTTGCCTACTCCCTGCCAGAAAAGAATTTGCATTTAAAGCTGCAGCAGATCCCCACAGCAAAGCTTGTTTGTACTCAGTTTCCCCAAACATTTCATAGTTATTACCCAGCCTGTCCCATCTACCCTAATGCACTATTTATTAAATGCTTTAATTAAAATACTGGAATCTGTAAACAGTATGGTCAATCATAACACAGAAAATATATCTGGAAGCAAGCATGTTTTCATAATTAAACTAGAATGAAAAAAAGGAAAAACAAAACAAAACAAAAAACCAACAAAACAAAACCAGATCCACAAAAAATAACATAAAAAACAAAACCAGAATTCCCCATAAAAACAAAAACATTCCCCATAAACTGCATTATATCTATTTACCACACACAACTCTGTAACTAAGGCTAAGGTGGTGGGCTCACAGGCTTTAAAATATAGCAGAATTTAATCCTTCTTTTATAAATATCTATGACCTATTAGAAATCATGGGCCTGATTTTCAGAGATACTGAGCCTGTCTCTTCCATTTACTTTACCCTGAGATGTGTGTGCTCAGTCAACTCTCCTGGAAATCAAAATCCAGTAACTTTACATGATATTAATAGCCAGATCCTCTGCCTTCAAATAAAGTACATTGATTTATATTGGCTGAGGCTGTTTCTCATTCTGTGTTTCTGGATACTACAGCCTCTCTGCTTACAGTAAAACAGAATACAGATAAATAAAAAATACAGATATGAGAGAGATCAATTAGATAAATTAAGCAATAGATTAAAATAGACATATTAGACTATCACAGGGCTGCTCCCTCCCACAGACTGCTCTCCATCCTCTCCTGAAGCTCATGCTGCTGCCTCCTTCATTTGCCTTTGGCAAGCTGCCACTGCCAGTTCCTTCTTACTCCCTGGTTTCCAAATGCAGTCAGCCTGACTGGACACAAGCTGACTGCAGGACATTCAAAGCCTTTGCACTGAAATTCTCAGTTCCTTGATCTAGACACACATATGCAGACTGGCAGTAAACAGAATCCGCTAAATCAGCTATACTGTATCACAAAATTTATTACTTGACTTCATGACACTGAAATACCAGATTTTCAAAGGTCACTGTTCATGTAAATCTTCATAATGTTCATCCAATTTATGTGAGAAGAATGTTTCCCTGTCTCACACAGTTTACATATACCCAGAAATTTTTCTTTTGAAGTTACACACCCAATTGGTACTTAGTAGTTTTACCTCTGGCCTAAGAAAATTTGCCTCAGAACAATGTAGCATAAGGTAGAAGCAATTGAAATTGTCCACTCAATATCTACCTGAGGTTTTCCAGCATCTGATAATGAGCTGACATGACTGAATGATTGCAAGAGACTTTTAAGGACATGAAAATTTGATGTGATGTATTTGGATGTCAGACTGAGAGTTTGGGAAATTCCCCACAGTACCACAAGGGACACTATGCTGCACACATGACCTCTTGCAAAATTCATTTCTCTATTTGCATGAACTTTACAACTCAAAAAAAAAAAAAAAAAGCATTTAATTCTGGAAAGATGAAGTGTCAGTTGTGAAAGTAGGAATTCTTAATTCTAATGCATTGTATTGAAGTGAGACAGATTCAGACACAAACTCCTGAAAAACCGTGCCAGGAAAAGCTGCTTCTCATTCAATTCAGAATGAGTGTGCTGGTGTACTGGACTGAGATTTTTGATTGGTCTGATATACACTTATTCCACTAGATTGGTTCTGCAGGGGCCCAGAGGAGTTGTATGTGGCAGTGGCACATGGAGCTCCTCTGTAAAAAGAATTCTTTTCAACAGTATATCTATGTTTCAATGAAGGATAAAGAGAAGATACTTTTTATTACTTGTGAAAAGAAAAAAATTCTCACTTTGTCAAGTCTGTAAATTCTTTCCCCCTTAACAGTAAAGAAAGAAGACACAGAAGAATTCCATGACTAGCAAACCAAGTCTGAATTCTCTATCTTTTCTCTGTTAGACTCATCTCTCTCATCCATGAAGAGGGAGTCCTCAAATTTCAGAGAGGAATCTGCCTCAACTTGCTGACACACTTATATTGCCCAGCCTCTCTAGAAATGGCTGCTGGTTGTTACAGATTTTAATTTCCAGTCACCACACTTCCCACTTGAGTTGCTAAAATGATCTTCAAACAGTATTAGTAACCAGCAGTTGGACATCAGAATGGTCATTTACTTAACACCTAACTTCTGTGTCCAATTTCTCTTCATTTTCTCATTTAAAAGGATTTTACTCCCCTACAGTGAATATTTATATACAAAAGGATTCAAATTGGTTGAATTAACTGAGCTAATTTCTGTTTGGTACCACCTATCTAATTTATCTCATACAGTTGTAAAATGAAACAACTCTGTATTTTAACAATGTGAATAAAAATAGAGCAAAAAAAAATCCACAAACATTAAAACATAATTTTGGCTCAATTCCTTCAATGTTATATAAACAGACTGGGTTTGTGAAAGACTATGTGAAATTATAAAACTACTTGTTAATGGATTTAAAAAAATTATTTCCACGTTAAAGACTTAGACCCAAATTCATCTCAAAAAATGACTTAACCCCTTTTTAGGTTTGCAGAGCTAGCAATTCTCAACTTGAACCCCCAGACTTGAGAAGATATCTCTTCTCAGCATGGATATTCTTACAGCCATGTGAGTTTTCGCAGTTGGTCTTTAGTGCTGTTTCAGTTGATGATTCATTTATTCTGTAGGTAGAAATAAGTATAGCTAATGAGATCACAGAAACATTCTGACAGCTTTGATGTGAATACAATCCCTATATTAAGAGCAGTGTACGGAGGAGTAAAGGGTGGGATGTTCTCACTTGTAATTTGAAATAAGTTTGGTGGATCTCAGCATAGTGCATAGCAGACTGATGTTCAGAAAAATCACCAGTCAAATTAAAATGGGCACCATTCTTAGCAACAGCAGCAAAAAATAATGATTAAATGGGCACAGTAAGATCAAAACAGACTTGATATGCAATTTGCTGAGAGGAAAGTGTCTTTAGAAATTTCATATCAGCCCCATCGTTACAAGGAAACCATGGTCAAGTCTTAATGACAAATAATTAAATTTTCTAAAATATATGTAATAAGTTTTCAAATGGCTTAAATCTGCCCTGCTCTACTGACTTCAGGAAAGTTATGCTATTTCCAGAAAGTTTAAAAAAAATATTAGTAGTTACCTACCACCTAAACATTTTATTTCTTCTTGCATGGCTATGTTGATTTAATGGTGTTTTTCTCTCAGAGGAAAATCCCTAAGAATCTATTATGGTCCTCCACCCATGAATTGCTCTGCTAATGCCAGTTTTCTGAGGTACACAGTATACATCTTGCAGCTTCCAGACACAGGAAGATTTTGGCACTTGGATCAGAATTTTTGTGATCGTTTTTACAGAATAAAATAAAAACATATATTTTATGTAATCACTAACATCCACCACAAAATGAGTGAGCATCATGGTGGCTGTATGAAAATTCCTTCTCATATCTGAATGGAAAGGAGACTAAAGGTAGAAAAAAAACCATTACAGTTTTACTCTCCACACTCTTAAAAAACGTGGTAACAACATGAACATTTTAATGTGATGCAAACATTTCATTAATTAATAGTACTAAAGCAAATTTCCTTCTTAAACATGTCACCCTTCTGTCTTTCTACCAAACAGCATTGGAGGGAGGGGAGAGATTTGTTTCTTTGTGTGCAGAATCCAGGGGTTTCTAAAATCATGATTCATTTTTCTTAATCTGTACACAGTAACAACGAGTCTAAAATACTTAACACCTTCAGTGAGAAGCTAGGAGGAAGAAATCTTCTAAGCTCTCTCTGGAGTGACAGGAATGGGAATAGGACAGAAGACACCTTGGGCAAATGAAGCAGAGACACTGATCAGCCCCAGACAAGACCCGACTAACCTCGTCTCCCTCTTCCTTGGGCCCACTCTGATAGCATGACATCAAAAAGCCATTACCACAATCCATACCATGACAAAACTTGCAGTTTGGTTATTTTCCTCTCATGCTTTGTCTTTTCCTTTGGAATGATAGGATTCCCTATCATTCTAAATATAGGAACCTTTCAACTGCCAATGAATTCCATTACAATCTAGCAACACTGGACCAAACTGAAATCTAACCAGCAAAGCCTACAGGTTTAGGGAAGTAGCTGTAATGAAATAATGAACCTAAATCTTGCTTTGTAAAATCATTTAGGAGGCACAGGTTGTTTACTCAGCTAAAGTTCTAAAGTTCTATAAAACCAATCCTTAATTTACATCTATTAATTTTTTACATATCTAACAAAAAAGAGCATGCAAATGCAAAAGCTGAACAAAAGTATTCATTTCATGATCCCACCTGCTTGTTACTCTGAAAGGAGTGCTAATATTAAAAAGCTGCACACGGCCTCCCAGTAATTAGACTCTGTTTTGCAGTCACTCTTAATTTCCTTGTATCACCGGAGGCTAAAGGATTGAATGTAGCCTAATTCAATGAGAGGGCAATTCCTCAGAGCACTAGAAAGATAATAATTAAAGAATACTGGCTTGAACTAGGTCCACACACTGTACACCTCATACATTTGTTGTGAAGGACAGATGACAGAGAGTGAGGAGCTGGATGCCGTAAGATCAAATGTGAGTGAACACAGTGTTGAATTTCACAAAATCACAGTAAAATTGTTTTCCTTCACTCTTCTCTCTCCTCTGATAATTTAGTTTTTTATTGTTTTATTATGCCAGATCTGTAGTTCTGTGTAATTGCTGGAATAAACTCATGAGTGATTTTCCCAGTCATACTGCCAGTAATCTAGAAAAAACACTGCAGCAAACATTATGGTTTTAAGTTCCTTATTTATTTTTACAAAGGTTTTTACAAAACCAAAATTCTTATGGCCCAAATTTGTAATGCTACAGATATCTGAGAATTTCCTATTAATGCAATTGCTGAAGAAACATGGATTTATGTAATGCCATCAACTATTTCTACAAAGGAAGCTAACCATACTGAGCAAGCTCTCATTTGTCAAGAATAGAAGGAACCAGATTAATAATAATACTAAAATAAAATGGAGCACTGTATTTTGATATTAGCATGAAATACAAGACTATATTCTGAAAATTCCTCAAGTAATGTGCTACAGATTATTTAGACATAAAAGGTGTAGTAGATTAAAACTTTACACCTGGAAACAGGGCAAATAGATTAAGGGATGCTAAAATATTTTTATAACATTCAGTATTCTTCCATGCATATACATTTCACAGAATTCAAATCAGTAATTTGTTATTTTTAAATTCAATTTGTTGCTGTTATCCATATGTCTAAAAATACCACTGTAGCTTTCATATATGAGTCCCATAGCGCAAAAATCCATCATAAAGCATGATGGATGGGTGAGTTATACTAGATAATTAAACTTTACTTTAGTGAATTCAAGTTAGTCAAAGTTAAACCATATAGACAGACTGACTTTTAAAATTAAGGCATTCACAAGCTTATCTATCATAAGTCATCAAATTTCTCAGATCAATGCATTTTATATAAAAATTAGAAACACAAAAAAATCTCTATCTGCAGTGAACCATGAACAATGATGCTAATTCTGGTGACAGCCATGGTAAGAAGTTGTTCCTCTAGTGCAGGTGCAGATACAAGCTGCATCATGCTAAATTTTTATAAATACAGATTAACTGGACAGTAAATACTGAGGAACAAGAACACAGCAACACGGCAGCCCAAGTAGAGGAAGCTACCAATCTAGGGAACAATGGATCTCTGTACCGCAGTTTGCACATCAAAGAAATCCATTCCATGTACCATGAAAAGAAAAGCTGCAAAGAGACCTTTTGAAGAAGTCAGCTATAAAGACATTTGTGACAAATTCATTGAAAACATAAAGGTTGGTCTGGGAGGAAAACCTGTGTGGGACGAAAAAACCCCGGGAGGCAACTTCATGCTAACAAAAAAAAAAAAAAAAAAGTTGTATTTTCATATGCAGTCTATTATATTTGGTAAAGTAGGGGCAAATTTTTTCCAAGCACAAACAAGCAGAGATGTTTGATAGAGAGACACAATACAGTAACTGAATTCCAAATAAAGGTTAGTATGCCTAATCAAATAATTTGCCAGCCTTATCATTACATGCAGTCTTCAAATTATTTTTTCCATAAATCTCAGCATCTCACAAACATTTTCATATTTCTTTATATAGTTCATGGGTTACACATTAATATATATTTCTGAAGTTAATTACAACAGAGAAATAAGCAGGTCAATAAGAGTTAGATGGCAAAGACATAGTTGAAAATCTGAATTTCTCCATGTGCAAAATAGTTAATAGTCATCCTAACTCCTGCTATACTTTCCTCTGCTTACATGCCTTAACACCTATGCAGTTGCATCAATAACAGGACTGAATTTCTATTCCCTCCTTCTGAACACAATCCTAAAAGTCAAGCCAGTTGCACTTAGAGCTAACTTGACAAAAATAACTTTTGCCACATGAAAATCCATCAATCAGAACCTGGAGTGATCACCGCTACCATTAAAAAATTTAAAGATCAGTATTTTTCATAATTCTTTATGTGACATGAATAGAATAATCTAGAAGGAGAAAAGTGAACTTCTGTCTACTTCAATCAATCATTAATTGATAGAGAGCTTCCTTAAATACATGTTAATTTGAAATATACTTTTATATAGTATATGAAATATACAGAAATATATTTTATTTATCAATAACAGTATCCATATATAAAAATAAAGGAACCGATTCCCTGAAATGCTTACTGCCTTAGCTTCTACTGACTTTGGATTTTCAGGAAATCAACACAGCTGAAAATCAACACAGCTGGAAATCAAGTCTATGGCTCCAATCCATAAACTCCTAAAACTAATATGTCCTCCTAGAAGAACCAGGCATTCTTTCAGAGTAGGAAGTTTTTTCTCTATTTTACTCACAAGCCCTTATATTCCCTGATCCAAATTGCATCTGGGTTTTTTTTACAGCTAAAGAAATACATGAGCCTACTGAGGTTTTACTGACCCAGTAGGCTCTAAAGAAACCCCTGATGCTTTCTTGGCACTTGCTATCACTTGTGACCTTTATTTTCTAAGAAGGATTATTATTACTGCCTTGCATTCTACAGTTCCCTACAGGATATCACCAGCCATATGTCAGCCTTGCTCAGGGAGTTCTCATATACAACTCAAACAATTTTACACCTATTTCTAGTGTTCACTGAAAATTATGACCATTTCTTTCTGTACTAATTCCTATTGTTCCAACTGAATGTGGACTTCTAACATGCAGTTAAACACAATAACTTATACAAAATACGGTGACCTACTGGTATCAGTCATTTAAGAACATAATTTTCATTAAATCACACACATGAAGCCACCTATGTGACCCAAGACAGTAGAAGACAATATTTTTAAAGACCTTTCTAGCCTTGCAACTAATCATTTGATCATATACCATTTTGTGTGATGTTCCTATGATAATGCACTTAGTCATGAAGCTCTGATCTGCCCTCATACCCACTACTTTGCTCATTAATTCACCTTCACAGTCTATAATACTGTCTCATATGCATTGATAGAATTTTATGTTTTATATTTATTTCAGTAATCTTCACT
>PYHW01010833.1:11542696-11600694 GCA_013186435.1 Turdus rufiventris | reverse complement strand
AAGAAAAAAAAAAAAGAAAAAAAAGAAGAAAAAAAAAAAGAAGAAATAAAAGAGATGTATAAATGAAAGAAAAAGATGTTATCCATTCAAATGGTTTGGATCTCAAATTGCAAAACATTTAAACATCTATATACAGACCAATTAAAAAAGCAAAAATTATAAGTTCATTTTGCACATTAATTATGTTATATTCCAAGATGGTGCCTGTTATCATATCTAGGTTGAATCATATGGCTATCTTTTTATTGGTTCGGGTTTTTTTTATTTATTTATTTATTAAACTGTTGTGAGGGGGTTACAAATTAAAGAAATGGGGTGTTATTAAGAACTGCAAAAGTTCTAAACTACTATCAGTACATTCAGTAGCTTTAGCAGTACTGATCATTTTCCCAAGCAATGTTATTTGTTTCCTGGCAAATGGAAACTTGAGAGGAATTTTCCAGAACAACAGTGCCATGTCCTTCCACAGGGAATTTAGACTGTAGGAGATTCTGCAGTGTTTGATCAGCAACATAATGACTTAGCTTTACATGAAAACTACCTGGGCTGGCAACAGGAAAAGTAAAGAGGAAGGGTCACTTGAGTCCCAAAGTTATTGTCACAACACAGGCAATGTAGTGCACAGTAGAGTCCAGGCAATACAGTCCACACCTTGAGTCAGAAGTAGAGATGGCCACAAACTTTATATGCCTTAGGGAACATATAATACCCACAGATTTATGCCAAATATTTTAGACAATGTAGGAAATGAGAAACATGATTCTTGTGTATTTCAGCTGCAATTGTGCTCAAATTTTCACCTGTGAAAATGTCCTCTTTGACTACATTAAAAATACAATATGAAGAAAATAAGATGGATGAAAAATACTGATGCTTATAATATTTCCCTCATTCTAATTCTTTTCTTCCAAGATAATTAATTTCAGCATTTACAAGACATCCTATAATCTAACATACTTTTACTTATAGACAGGCATTTGTTCTGTCTTTTAAATACAACTATTATAGCCCTATATTTGATTTTAAATGATATTAAGTTAAAAATTGAAATACTCTGGAACATTTCAGAATTCCTCTGATTTCATGTTTCGTTATAATTCAAATACAGTCCAAGTTTTCTAGAGATTTTGAAACCATAATGAGAGACATGGATTCAGTGGCAAATGACCTCTAAAAACGAAGAAAACCCATGGTAAAAGTTTTAACCATAAATATGTCTTGTGGATCAGGATAAAGTTTTACCATTCTCGAATGTTACTGAGAGCTCAAGAGAACATAATCCCATGATCACATCAGTGAAATGTGCCAGCAGAAGCAGTGGGCCAGCCCCTGAGTCGAAAGCAAATTCACTTTTCCACAGATGAACAGTAAGAAGCAGGTGTCATCAGCTATTGGCTGCAAGAATTTATATTATCTTTCAAAATATCTTCACCTGCTGATGGCAGGTCAGTTCCTTGAGGACTGAGAACTTTCAGCCAGTTCTTCACATCCTGGAATAACTGGAATAACATTCTTCTTGAATGTCACATAAGGTGACAAAAAAGTGTTTCAAATATTTGAAAATATATTTGCTTTAGCTTTTTTCTTTTGACATTTGGACTTCTATACTTTTGTTATTTTTGCCCTCCCCTTTGGTCACACAGTAATTAGTTTTTGCTGCTTCTAAGTATGAGAAGCTCAAGAGTACCAGTAACCACAAATACTGAAGTTTTTAACATTTCTTGCCTAAGAATAAAAACTTTTACTAAAATAGCTGTTGCTTTGAAATTTAGCCAGTTAGAAAACCTTATGCAGGAAAGATTATTTTCCAAGAAGTTAAGGATATATGAATTTATAGATCCGAGGCTACCATTTCGCAGATTTTTCAAGCATCAGTCTTGGACCACATTAAAGCCTAAATATTGACAATATTTTTCATACCTTATAGCAGAGGATTTTGAAAACTATATAATATGGATTACAAAGTCACAAAGTTGCAAAGTATTGAGCCATTATTTTCAATTGCTGTTTAGAACATAAAGCCTTCAGAACTTTGAGCATTATATCTGCTTTTCTGACAGTGCATTGCTTCTCATCCTTTTCCTGGGGAAAAGCACCAAGGAAATATTACTGATGCAGATGGCAAACTGTGAGAGGACAAAATTTCAGCAGGTCCAATTCATTACCTAATGTGAGCTTGAAATTATTTTTTTTAATAATTTTTTGAATATAAATGCTGTTGCTATATCACCTGTTGATAGATCATAACAGCCATTATTTGGAAATTTTGCCTTCTCTTCCCTCAAAAAAGGTTAGTTGTCTAGGCTTTGAGAGGCATTCTGGAATTTAACCCATAATAACACAGTTACTTAGGCACCTCTATTTATCCCCTAAGTGATGGAAGTTATAGCTCAGCCTAAGGGATTTCTGAGACATATTTGCTCCATTGTAAACAAATTGTAGATGGACCAAGTCTTTCAAAGGAGATTAGTTTTACATAAGCCCACTGCTATTTAAAAGACAGAAGATACCAAAAAAATATTCAGGTTTACCACCCTGCAATTCCTCAAGTTACAGCAGCTGAAGAAGATAAAGTTACATTTTGCTGTTAAGACTTTAATAAAGGAATTGTTGCTAAGTACATGTAATGTACCTGAATTTTTTTGCATTACAATGTCTCATAAATTCCATTTTCTGTGTCCATCAAAATATGTTTAAACACAGACATTATTTAAAGTTAAACCACCCATGAAAAATATGGCAATATCAAAACAAGTGCATTTAGTGCACAGTATTTTAAATTCTATAGGCTTTTGCAGTTTATGTCAATATCAGAAAAAAAAACAGTTTTGATGTTCCTGGAGAATCTGCAAACCTACCATTTGAGTTGGAGAGGGGAAAAAAAAATAAAAAAAAAAAAAAAATAAAAAAAAGGAAGATTACTGATTACTGCTGTAATACATCCTTTCATTATGGTGGCAAGCTGTGGTAGGCTGACCCTGGCTTGATACCAGCTGTCCCTGAAGCCTTTCTATCATTCCCTACCTCAGCTGGACAGGTGGATCTGCTCCACCACAGGTTGCAGGGAAATCTCTGCTCTGGTGCCCAGAACACCTGCTCCTTCTCATTCTTCACTGACCTTGTTGTCTGCTGAGCTGTTTCCTTCATGTATTCTCTCTTGTCACTGCTGCTGCCTGTTGTGCAGGTGGGATTTTTTTATCCCTTCCTTAAAAATTTTATCTCAGAGGCACTCCCACCGTAGCAGGTGGGTCCGTGGCGGGTCCATCCTGGAGCCCCATGGCATTGGCTCCATCAGACACTGCAGGACTCTCCGGCAGCTTCCCACAGAAAACACCCCTGGAGCCCTCTAGCTTCCACAGCCTCTCTGGCAAACCCAATACACAAGCCTGGGAACTTCTAAGTTTATTCAGAAGATAAGAGTATGGGTAATTAGATAAGATAAACATCATCTAAGCCATTTGTGCTTCATCGGGCATCATGAAAACCTATACGTTTCAAGCAGTTCTCTTCAGCAGTGCAAAAAAGCAATCCCAGAATGTATTTTTAAAAATATTCAAAATATTTCTGTAAATATAAGACTTACAGTGACACTACCCATATGCAGACATATGATTTGAATAATTTTATATAGTAGGAAAAAAAGTTCCTGGTAGGACCACTCAGCAAATATTACTTTAAAAAAACCCAAAAAAACTAACAAAAAACAACCCCCCCCCCCCACACACACACAAAACCCCACCAAAACAAAAAAAATCAAAACCAACCAACTAAAAATACCCATCAAAAAACAAAAAACTGAAGCTTTAGTACATATAAAATAAATGAGCAGAATGCCACCCTGCCGGTGGTAAACAGATTGGAAATAGGAATTCTCAGAGTGGCAGTAACAGAAGAAATACCTACAGTGCTATTGCATCAACACACCAAAAACTTTCTTAAAACATCTCTCAGCAGATTCAAAATATGACAGTCATCACTGCCCACTAATTTCTATTAGCTTTATTAGAAAAGATGGTCATGTTTTCCTATAAGGCATACTAAAATTTGCTCTTCAGTAAATGAATTTTCTATACATTTGAAAATACTAAAAAGAAAACTAACTTTCTTTCTTATTCTTTATAAGAAAACATTTTTTCTTTGATTTTATACAGATTGTCTTTCTTTGGGGGGAAAGAAGATAATTGAAAAAAAATCCTGATGTTCTTATAATATCATTTTTTCTAATTTTGTTGGGATTGGCATCTTTTTTTTTTACCTTGAAAGCTTTTTTTTAAATATCTGGATGGTTATGGAACACAGAACACAAAATAATTCTCACTTAATAGCCTACTTGTGTGTAGGATAAAGTCTCAAAAATACTAATACAAGATAAAAAGAAAAATCAAAACTGACACTTGACCTCCACAAAGTTTCAAAATCTATTTAGCAATATGAAGTATGAAATGTAAAATTCCCATTCCAGTGCTGGTAGCCATCAGAATTCCCTTTTTACAATCATAATTGCACAAAAAAGGCAACAAAGTGAAAAACTAGATTGAAAAATGTTCTGTACCCTAAATTTCTCCCATGATTTGGTATTCCTCTGTACAAATACAAAACACAGGACTGTGCTCCTGTCAACACACACTAATGTTCTAATAAAAAGATCAATGCTTATTGCACCCTAAATCCCTTGGACTGCACGCAGACCTCTCTGATTGTTAATGATTAATGCTTAGCTCTACTTTATACATTAAGCACAAACAAATGGCTACAAGACTGACACAGATGAGTCACAATAAATTCATTCCCTATAATTTGTGTCTGCTATTAGTGGAGAACCTATAGTTACAAACATAGAAATTATTTTGAGATCTGTCATAAACACTGGTCACCAATCATCCATTTATACACTTTGTTTTTTATAAAACCTTGTGTGAATACAGGAAAAGTTTTAAATGAACAGGCAAGAACAAAGTTTGTATAGAAGTTAATAGCAAGCTTCAATACACACACAATATTAATGAATGAAAGAATGTAAGGAAAGTAATTATCAGTTTACCTGTCCTTAGTAATTCGTGGCACTGTTAATTGTCCTTCATGTTCAAGTGTTGTGTATCTATTTTCTCCAAAGTACGCTGTGTTCAGGATATGTCCGTATTAATCTCCATTGCACATTCCTTTACTTTCTGGCAACCTGCACATGTTGAGGAAGGAAAAAAAAATAAAATTCATGGTGTAGTGTGTCACTGACAGAGCAGGATATCATGTGCTTTGGAAAGAACATAAAAATCTTGTGAATAATTATGAAACAGAAACACCTCAAGTGCAAGCAGCTGAAATTTCTTAGGCAGATCACCTAAAACAACAAATCTATAAAGAAACACAACGAAAGAGAGTTCATCTGGTTTTGACTAGGAGTTATGTTCTGTTCCAATTCTCTTAATCAACAATAATTTTAATAATATTATAGAACCTATTCTTGAGACATCACAAAGTGGGTAGTTTAGGCTACAGTCATTATCCTAGTTACCAGACAGATATTTGCCAAAGCACACCAGAATTCAATGACAAAGGAAAATCGTTATCCTTTTCTGAACTGCATACATTGAAATGCAGCTAGTTATTTTATTGTGGGTTGGGTTTTCCCAAAGTTTATGGCATTTTCTAGCACTTGGCAGGAGCTATACTTTCAAGGCCAAATATCCAATGCTAGGGAGCACCTGGGAGCTTGGGAATTCTTTGTGCACAAACAGTCCCTGACAGTAGAACTGCTTCCTGACAGGAATTAAATGCAGGTATCATCACCATGGCATACATAAATCTTCCCTTCTAAATGCAGATTTGAGAGTTGAACAGTATTTTTTTTTTCTGAATGTCCTAGGACAAGCTTTTCATCATTCTGATTCCTGCAGAATTCCTGCAGTTTTATCTATGCGTGACAGTCATTAATGGTTATTTATATATTTTATAATCTGGAGCTACTTTGTAGTAGCCATAGTGACTACTACTTTATAGTAGTAGTTACTCTGCTGAGGAAAATAAAATTTCTAAGGCAAGTGTGTACTACGTTAAAGTTGCACAATGTAGCTCTTCAAATACCTGGAAATGTAATTTCTCCTTTGAAGTAAAAAAAAAATCTGGTAGTAAATAGGGTGACCTCTAATTAATCAACAGATCATAGACATCATCTGTCAAGTTCATGCCAAACATCAAATACTTTCACAGAAAATATGAAATCACTTGAATATCAGAGGACTTATTTTTAGTGTGTTCAGAGGCAATGTATGAAAGAAAACTCAGGGACAAAAATACAGTAACATTCCTTAATTTGAGGTATGTTAATATTTGCAGTTTCTCCTATGCATCATATAAGCTATATATATAAAATACTTCTGAATTATTAAAATGGATGTATGCAGTTAATATACAGTGTGGAAATGAAAGAAATGTTTTGAACACTTCTGTATTGTTTTTTTTTTCCTAAGAGTGACCTTCTACCCTAAAGGCACATTATCAATTGCCTTTATTAGCTCATTTATCCAGTGATTTATCCAGTGATCCAGTGGGTTTATTAATTAAGTGTAAATTGTCTCTGCTGACTGCATTCTATAAGAAAGATTAGCTTTGACACCTAGAAAAGTGAAAACATTATTTAAAATTAACTATTGGGGTCTAATAGTTTCTTATCATAAGAAAGAATTTCTATTTGGGCACAGATGTTAAAAATATATTCCTTTTCATATTTATGAAATATAAAAAATAGAAATGGAAACATACTGAATCTTATACAAAAATTATAATAATACAATATATAGGAAATAGAATATAAAAGTTAAAAAGTGTTGTTCTTTAAAGCAGAAAGAAAATGCTTTGTACGTACACCTACACCACTGATATATTATTCATCTTCCATAATAAATGAGAATAATCAGGGGACAAAAATAGACACAAGAGAGAAAAACCCATCAGACACATTCACAGTCACAGATTATACCACAGCTTAATTTACTATTATATAAGGGAAAACTAAAAAAAATCACAGATGTTCTGAAACTTAATCACTGGGATAATTTGAAAATTTCATTTTAGAAAGTGATTTTTCTCCTGTGCTGCATAAAGATCAGAAATTGGCCTAATCATACCAATAAAACTATGAGAACCACTCTGTCAAAAAACAGAAGATACATATTGTCTTACAAATTACTATTACAAATTACACATTACTAGATTTTAAATTAGCCTCAGGTATTTTGCCTGCCATCGGTAGTTTATCCTTCCCAAGGATGACATGAACTACCTTTGGCAACAGTAGATGAAGGGATCAGCTGACATTCCAGACTGCAAAATAGATCACTTTTCTTCTTTGTATAAAGGCAGTGAAAATTATTCTATAATTACAGATGTAACAACCAGTTCATAGTAAATTGTTAAGGTAATTCTTCAATAAAAATTTTCTTAATCTAGTTTGTGTTATTTAATATATCAATCAATTAGCACCTAATCTTAATTCAACTTCACCAGTAGTTAGCTGAGGTATTTCAACAACCACAGAGAGTTCACACTCACATGAGCCTTGGGTATGCTGTTAACTACCATCAGTCAGTTCCTCTTCTGCTTTCAAACACAATTCAGGGAAATGGATGTTGGAACAGGTACTGGTGACAGAGAGACTCTGCAAAGATTCCATTTCTAATTCACCCATAAATTTAAATGGATCACCAAGGGTAGAAATGGGTTTTATGCTTGGAAAAGCACTGATCATAAGGATTTTATCTTTTGGCCTATGTTTTCCATCAGTAAAATGCCAGTAATAATACATTGTCCTGCACTTTGGCCACAATAACCCCCTACAACGTCACAGGCTGGGATGATGTGGCTGGACAGTGCCCAGGCAGAAAGGGACGTGGGGATACCGGTTGACAGCTGACTGAACATGAGCCAGCAGTGTGTCCTGGTGGCCAAAAAGGCCAAGGGCATCCTGGCCTGTATCAGGAACAGTGTGACCAGCAGGAGCAGGGAGGTCATTCTTCCCCTGTACTCAGCACTGATGAGGCTGTGCCTTGAGTGCTGTGTCCAGTTCTGGCCCCTCAGTTTAGGAAGGATGTTGAGACACTTGAGCACATCCAGAGAAGGTAACGAGGTTGGTGAGGGGGGGAACACAAACCCTGTGAGGAACAGCTGAGGGTGCTGGGGTTGTTAAGCCTGGAGAAAAGGAGACTCAGAGGTGACCTCATCACTCTCTACAACTCCCTGAAAGATGGCTGTGTTCAGGTGGGGTTGGTCTCTCTCTCCAGGCAGCACTGACAGAACCAGAGGATGCAGTCTTGAGCTGCACCAAGGGAGATATAAGCTGGATATTAGGAAGAAGTTTTTCACTGAAAGAACAATAACGTATTTGAATGCTTGCCTGGGGAGGTGGTGGAGTCACTATCACTGGATGTATATTAAAAAAAGACTGGATGTAGTACCTGGTGCCATGGTCTAGTTGAAGTGTTGGGGCTTGGGTTGACTTGATGATCTTGGAAGTCTCTTCTAACCTGGTTATTTTGTGATTCAGTGATTATATACTTTATAATCGTATGTGTAAACAATAGACAGAGCTATTTATAAAATGCATATAACAACAATAGCAACCTCATAGAGACGTTTTCATAGTAAAAGTAATAACAGCACTAATCAATAATCCTTCTACTGTTAAACAAGTATGATATTATAATTGCCGCAGAGGAACTGCCTGGAGTATAAATACAATTACATGTTATGATTAATTACTGAACAATTTTCATTCTGTGTTTGGGAATCACTGAGGATCCTTAAGGTTGGAAGGGATCTATGAAGACCATCTAATCCAAGGTTTAAAAGGCACGTAATGTTTTGAGGATGTGCAAAAGTAAGCATTGATTTATTTTTTTCTCATCCTGCCTCTTACATCACAGAATCCTATTTTCTGAACATGTTACTACCATAAAATGGCCACTGAAGAAAAGACTGATTTTGCAACTACTAGTAGCACAGTATTTTGTTGCTAAAACATTCTACTATATTTCAGCAACCTGCTAGTGCCTCAAAACTTTAAATTAATTTTGACCCTTTAATTTCAAATTCTGATTAGATTTTGCTTGCTGCCAGTTTGTCAGTGTATGTATCACTACATTCAATTTTATCTTTTAAAAACTATTTCTCAGTCTGATGTGATTTCTCTCTTTCCACATCAAGATTACATGGTTATGACAGGACAAATTCTCTCCTCTCTCACCATATTTTATTTAAATAAAGCCTTACTTTTGTAGACCTTCTTGTCGCTCACAGAAATTGCAAGATCAAATTATTTCACATTACAAATGTGGAAATTAGAAAAATCCATGGTAGTACTGTTCTCTGATGAGTGATGACTAAGACTGAATTATTTGGATTTTCTTTCCCATTGCTAATCCTATGAAAAAAAAAAAAAAAGTATTCTGTAGCTCATACAGTTATCCAGAATTTCCTAAAGGATGCGAGCTTTCAGTCCCTCATTCAGGGCTATTGTCTTGTTTCATGATGGTTCCATGCTGAAAAGAATCTGACTCCCAAATAGATTAAGTCAACATAACACCTTGTAGAAGTTTTGGTTGGATTTATACTTGGGATTTTATGGAAGTGACTCAATTGTTCCTACTAAGACAATAAACCATACAATTTGTTGGCATAGTCTGAATATGGCATAAAATATGCACATCTATTTCTCTTTCTTATTGCCTAGGGAAAATAAATTAAAATGTTTTTGATACTTTGATTCTGAAAAGACTTCTGGGAGGCTCAGTGAATTATGTTGACTCCAAACTCAACTATAATGTTTTTTAAAAGAATTACTATTTTCTTTCTTGAACAACATTCATGTATCACAGAGATTAATTCTTTGCATGCATGAACCACCACACAGCTTTTGGAGATATAGTTTCCAGTCATGCAAAATGGATTAATTAAAGACAGGTTGAGAAACCATTTCTTTACCACTGCATAGGGAATAAACCACACTTTAGGCACTTTTTATAAAGGTATTTTCTTATTCTGTCATTGCTTTAAAGGCTGGATTTCTTTTGACAGGGTACTTTCCATTCCCAATGATAATTTCATTTCCCTCCTCTATAAAAACTTCTCTATTTCTCCATTCCTAACAAAACGGAAAGTGTGAGCAATACAACAGAAAACTTTCGCTGTTATGAACCACCTTTTTCTCAATCGATTCCCTAGTGTCTGGTTTTGAACGGAGTCAGCACAGTCATCTATGCAGAACTAATGCTACACAAAGCATATGGCAAACAAATCAGAATAAAAAAGTTTTATACCCATTCACACAGGTATGGAAGATTACATATGCTTCAAAACAGAGTGAAAACAGCTACACTTAATTATGGGGATATTCAATCACAGCCCAGGATGCATTTTTGTCCAAAAGATAACAGGAGGAGAGCCTCCCCCTCATCCTTTCAAAGGAAGCTGCACATTTCAAAAAAAAAAAAAAACACTTGGGAGCACCACCAGCTGATTCAGAGTGCCCTCTCCCAGGCACAGAAGGTTTCCTGAGAGGGAAGTCTTCTCACATCATGTTCAAATGTGTCCCTTCAACTCCTAAATGGAGCAGAAATAGCTTGAGGTGCGACAGGTTTGAGACAGACTGGGAAATGGGACAATGCAGTGGAAGGTTTTACTGGTTGTGAAGCTTTTAAATGATGTCTTATATATACAGTTTGCATGAAATTTCAGTGTAAACACTACCAACATTTTAAGCCTCTGTGTAAACATTCCTTACTTTAACACTGCATTATATTGATTTAAGTAATTTTTAGCTGGCTTAAACTAAATCAAGATATGACACATTCTGGAACATTAATGTCTACACTGGGGCTTATACTGAAAGAACTGAAGCTAGGAGTCATTACAGGGTTTCAGCATAAATTATATCTGGACTTAAGTCATCTTCATATACTCCATGAAAGATGCTATTCCCTTAGGAAAGCCAATATAGAATTTCCTCACCACAAATAGGAAAAACAACTTCTCAACACTGGGAATAACCATGTCATAATTAGTATTTATGTATGCAGGTACTGCAGCTATTTTCCACACCATGATTGTCAAACTTTCACGATTTAATTCATCAAGACAGGACAGTATTTAGCTTTAATCAGAAAAGTAAAGCTTACTAAACAAGAAAAAAATTATATTTACGTTGCTTAAAAAAAAAAAAACAAAAACCAACAGCAAAAAAGCTCGGTGTTTATTCATCAGCAATTGAAAAATATAAATCACAGAATTTATTTGTATACACCTAGGATTCACAGACATCTAAAACTTTAGTCCATACCTAATTAAGGTCAATGAAAATCTATCTTATTCTTATAAATGTATGGATATAGATATATTTTATATAAATAAGCAACATCTTACAAACAGATTAGCATGAGTTTATGAAATTGGTATTATATGTTACAAATACCTTGGAAACAGAATTTGAACCTCATAGTAGGATGATATTGTAAAAAGTATCTTATTATCTCTTCCTTACTGTATGCTCTGAATTAAAGACAAGCTGATACTTACAAGTATCAAGCTGATACATAGTGCAGTTTTTGAATGTAAGACAGATTCTTATCCCTGAGAAAGTCGGAATGAACCATTCTATCATTATTGCTTAAATACAACTGAAATGAAAAATGAAACAAGCAAGCAGAGAGAAAAACACCTGAAAACCGATACCTAAACTTTTACAAAAATGCATATTTCTTATTGTCCTTTGCAGGCTTACAGATTTAGTTGTTGATATTTTCTGGTAAAATTAATCTGTATGTACTAGAAATCGCATAGATCAAGAAAACATCAGTCTAAACCTCCATTTTGTCCAAAACCTTTGATAGCAACAAAGGTTTCTAACTGGATAGAACCAATATATCTTTTTCTCTAAGATCCTTTCACAGGTAGCATTATACAGAGAGTTGCCATGGGGTGCTGTTTATGTTCAGTATAATTTATTTCATTATATGCAGTTCAGAATGCTATATCAAGGAACTTCTTGCAAATACTGCCTTAGGTAATTTCACCCTCCAGAGATTAAATTTCAATTAAAATACATTTTTCCCCATCAAAAAATAACATCAAACACTTCCAGTGAAAGACCTATGTTGTTTTTTTTTTAAGTAGTATTTACTTATTTCAGCATAATAAGGCATACCTCTAGATACATAGTAAGGTAAATGGAAGACAAAAGTTTGGCTTTTTTCCTTAGAACCTATTGATTTTTGCAATTTCTTCCATCTCTGCCCAGGTCCATCTATGAACAGAACCTCCCCCCTAAGTGCATGAAAACACATATACGACCTCTTTTAATAAATTAAAAATATAAAATAAAAGTTACCAGAACAATAAAATAAAACAAAAATTAGCACACAAACCCTAGCATCTACTACAATAGTTTCATAAAGAAGAGATAAAAGCTTCTATTACTCATTTGTCCATGATTTTCCCCATGTGTGAATTTTTATTTCAACAGTTTGCAACCTATTAATCACAAGTTATGACCTATTATTATGGCACAGATGAATTGAGGTGTCCTGGTTTTGGCTGGGATGGAATTAATTCTTTTCATAATAGCTCTAAGGTGGTGGGTTGGGATTTGTGTTGGAAAGTTTTGACAACACAGGGATGTTTTTATTACTGCTGAGCAGTGCTTACGTAGTCAACTTCTCTGCTCCTTATCCCACCCCACCAGTGAGGTGGTGCACACAAGAAGCAGAGGGGGGACACAGCCAGGACAGCTGTTCCCAGCTGATCAAAGGCACATTCCACACCATATGGCATCACGCTCAGTATATTAAGATAGAAGGAAGGGGCTGGGTGGGGAACAAGATCAGAGTCATGACATTTATCTTCCTGAGTAAAATTTATGCCTATTGAACTCTGGTAAGTGGTGAATGAATCCCTTGTTTTGGTTTACTTACATGCATGATTTTGCCTTATCTATTAAATTATCTTTCTGCCAACCCACAAGTATTGTCACTGTTAGGATTCTCTTCCCACCCCATTGCAGCGTGGTGGGTGGGGGAGGGTGTGAGCAGCACCCTGGTACTTGGCTGCTGGCTGGGGTTAAACCACACAATGAGAATTACACATAACTGCCCTTGGAAAAATGAACCTGAGAAAAGATCAGCACACACCGCATCGATCGCTGCAGCAATCAGCAGAAAATGAACACACATTGACCAATGAGTGGAATAATGGCTTTGTTGACAATCTCAGTGAAGTTCAACCTCTGCAACGAAGTAGATAGAGAGATAAAAAGACAGACATGATAAAAATAATCTATCATCCCTGTTTGCTGTTTTATATGATCATCTCCCATTAGTCACATACATGTCCAGATGGCCACAGTTCAAGGATCATGTCACATCTGATCACAGGAGTTTCTTTGCCCTTCTGTCCACAGATAATATGAAAATATACCACTCAAAAGAAAAGTATTTCTATTTTGTAAAATTTTAAAACAGGTTATTGCAATAATTCATATTATTCACCCCTCTCTACCTCTTAATTAAATTCAGAAGTCAACAAATCCACTGTGGACTTGTGGTCCCAATTTATACTTGCAAATATTGTAAGGTCCCATGAGTATTATATAACTGCTGATACACCAGTTGCACATGACTTTGCTAAATGCATACATTGCATAAGAAGGAAAACAAAGGAAAAATAAGTCACTATCTGAGATGGATGCAAAAATGTAAATCAAGAAAGTATTACATATCTATCCAGAGACTAGATGGAAAAAGAGACAAAGATTACTTTTTCCTGCTTAAACTTGAATTAACCTTAAAGTCAACATTGGTAGGACATTAGAAATGTTATATACTGTATTAATACATAACAATTTTAACAGATGATAAAAGCAGACAATTTTATTATTTTTTAAAATCCATAACAAACAATCAATAATGCAGTGACTTTAAATCACTGCAGTATTGAAGAGCCTGGACATGTGTTTGCAACAGTGAAAAGCAAAATGGTACCAAGAGGGATAAAATTTTAACTATGCATTGCTTTTCTGCATAGTGTCCATTAATGTATGAAGGTGTCAGGGATATTTAGGACTGAAGTGTCTGGGCTGTGCAGTCTGGATATCCAGCTTTATCATTTGATGCCAGGAAATAAGATTGTTCTATCCTCTTCATTCAGACTTTTTAGGAATTTAAATAGATTCAGCTGAAAAAAAAAACACTTTCTTTTGTGATAACTGCTATAACTTCTAGTCTGAACATAGCAGAAGCCAAAGTCTCATGAAAATAAAGAGGAAAAGAAGGAAGATCAAAGATTTTTATACAATTTATTAGCACAGATCTGACTATATGCACACATAATATAAAACATATATATACACGTGTGTGTATATATATATACATATGTATATGATCATATTTGATTATAGATTAATAAATACTAAAGTTACTTAAAAGCTGTGGGAGAAATGCTCCCAGGAGCTCCAGATCTTTGAATTTTCAGAAAAAAAAAACCTCATAAGATAAAAGTAATCCAAGATGCAGATATATGTGAAATGCAATACAAAGCAATGTGGTTCAACTGAAGATATATTATCCATCCCTACCTTGACAAATATTTTAAACAAAAAAATAGCTGGGTTTTTTCATGCTTATAAAGTTTGATTGTTTAATCTGTGTTTATTCAATTATCTGAAAATAGAGAAAAGGAATTGAATGACATTTACTGGTATATCCAAGGTCCTTCACTGACTGAGTAAAAAGGATTTACATTAAATAGTGCAATCTTATAAACTGCTTATAGAAGGACTAAGGTGAAAATTTTAATGCTGCTAGAAGTCACTGGACAACCAAGAAAAGATGACCATAATGAATCATCTGGTATTGTTCCACTTTTAATGCAACTGTACAACACCTAATCTGGACTTCAGCAGATCACAATGCATGTGCAAGGAATATTAATTCAAGCTGTAGAAGATAACAGGATCATCACTGAAAGAACAGAATCCAATCTTATAAGAGGAATTGGAAAATACTTAGCTCATTCACTCTAGAAAAATGAAGGTTAAGAGAAGATACAATTACAGTCTATAAATGTATTGGTTTGTTAAAATTAGAAAGACACAAAGAACTTTTAATGTGTCATAAAATCAAATGTGCATACCCTAATGCATTTCTTAATAAAAACAGAAGACTTCTGAACATTAAGATGGTGCATTTTCTGTAATAGACTTACACTCTGAGAAGTGAGGACAACTGTCCTTTCAAATCTACAGTCAACTAAATTCAGGGAAATTTCTTAAGATAGGCTGAATTGATTTTAAAAAAGGAAATATATGATCTGGTGGTCTTGTAGAAGAGAGATCTAGTGTCAGTAAGGTGTATTACAACAACAAAATCAGTTTTAATTTGTTTTAATCTCTGGTCAGCCGTATTCTCACACAGGAATTATCTTGACCATTTTAACATACTTATTCTCCATAAGTAATTTCCAAAAATATGTATTTCTTCAGTATGAAAATCAGTCAGTGACATAAGGCACTTAGCATATTCTATTATGATGCCCACGATTACCCTTAAAATACAGTATTGGCTATGGAAATCAAAAATCTTTATGACACTTACCTTTCAGAAGAAAAACAATAGTGGTACTTTAGGCATATATAAAACATAAAAGGTCTCAAAACCAGACAGAAATCCATGCAAAAATTGAGTTCTACAATTTTTCCTACTTGTGTGACTGTTTACTTCAGTAGCTCCTACCATTAATCATTCCTCATCACCCTGGCTTTACTGACGGATTTGTTATGGGTGGATACAATGATATGCATGCACATTGAGTAGGCGTTGCAATATTCCAGACATTTTCTTTTACTGATTACACAACAAACAGTGAAAGTTGAACACAGAAATCTTACTAGAATTTCTTTACTGAGACTTCATTTTCTCCTCTTTTATTCTTGTGAATGTGTCAAAAGAGTGGAACAGCTGAACTACATGGGCAACTCCAACATAAAGTAAAAAAGACACCAATATTAATTATCATTTTTCCAGAACAGCCAATGGATTGAGAGAAAAAAACTGAATGGAGTTGGAAACCTTTTCAGATCTGCAGTCAAAACTTGGTGGGCACTACAGACAAGCCACCAAATCAACATTCAATGACTTACTGATTTATCCAGCTAAATATTTCTCCTCAGATAAAATTGTGAGGGCCATAATAGTAACTTCTCAGAGACAACATACAAATAGAAATAGAGGTCCTATTCCCTTCCTCCCATGGAATTATTTTGTATTGCATGTCAGGACATTACCTTATTGATTTTGCAAAAATAAATACCTTCTCCTGTCTCAATCTAATCCCCAAAGGAAAGAGAACTTTTGATTTATATAATTGGAGGAAAAATACCCCAGGTTAAATGAAAACACATCTATTAAGCTAAATGAGAAATAACTATATCTCTTATGCCTTGATTTCTTCACCTATATAAGGCTTGTATCTTGGTTAAATACCACATTGGAAAGAGTTGTCTGAAGAAGACTACCAAAAAAACCCCCAGTATATTCACTTTGTGAATCTTTATATTGATTGCCGTGGGTAAAGGAGAGATGATGAAGCATTTCAAGACTTTTCATGTCATGGAAGACTGCAGGAAAACAAGAACTAGAATGATAAAACAGTAGAGGCTATAGACGTCCAAGGAATGAAACAGGCTGAGGTGTCAAAAAGTCCTGCTGTGTCAAGGATAGCTGAATTAAAGTTTTCTCACTGCCCCAAAAATACTGAAACAACAGTCCCTGGAAACAGTCGCATTATAAGACCACGATCTCCAGTTATTTACAAACAAAAAGCCAATAGCAATAAGAAAAATCTCTCTTTCTCAGTAAAGAAATTAAAGATAAAAATAACCAAGAACAGATCTGTTATTTATAATTTATAACCCTATTTTGGGAGAACTAACACAACTTATAGATACGATTCTTCAAATTCCAATGATAAAATATAATTTCATGTTTGTTTTTCCTCCTAAAGATACCAAAACTAGGGAAAATAAAGGGCTTTTGCTTTTTCACCATGCAAATTTCTCATCCACTTTTCTGAAATGTGGTTGCAGGAAATCAGAGAGTATAGAGACTTTCACAAAGAAAGAGTATGCTATAAACACCTGTGTAACAGCTAAACCATGAATTTGTTCCATTTCCCTAGTACTTCTTGAAATATTCTCATTAGATGGCTCCTACTTAGTTTCTGGAGGACACATTCATGACAAAATATTAATATACCTTTCCTTGACTCATAGACCTGTTCACTAGCAGAAATATGCTCATTATTTTGGTGGGGTTTTTCTGTGTTAACCTGAAATCAGAAGTCCTCTTGCTCTCAGAATTTCTAAAATGACCATGTAGCTACCTTTAGCAAGAATTCTCTATGGAGTGAAGTGAAAGTCAAACTAGCTTCGGGTTTTAAACTTACTCTGCCTACCGAGTAGTTCAGAGATATGATAGGAACAGTTTGGAATTAATTTGTTTTTAGATATTGGTACCTAACACATACAGTGGGACAGAGCATGACAACTCTATGTTTTTTTACATCTAATTAATAACAAGTTGTCACAGATACATTATGAAAAATTCAAAACAAGGATAGAAACACATTATCAAGAGGAAGTTTAATTTTTGGTCAACATAGTAAAGGAGGATAAATACTAAACTGATTAGTATGGCAAATGGATGTTACAATTATTATTCTAAGACAATCTCCTAAATTTGTAGAAGAATCCAGCTCTAAAATGCAAGTATGTCAGATTGTATATGCTCAAATTTTAACTCATCTGTAGGTATCATATATTGCTGTATGCTGATATACAATGGGCAAACAACTGTGAAACTTAAAATATGTGGAGGACTTCTACAAGCTTTCAAGATTTTCACATGAAGAAGGTTTGTGAGGTACAATTTTCTCATGAAAATAAATAGGAACAATATGCTAAACAGTAAGAGAGAAGCATTTAATTTTGTTTATTCTCCTTTACTGCTCTTTAAAATATTCTGCTGGGGGAAAAAAATAAACAACAAACATGGATAACCAACTTTTCCATATATTACTGAGAACACTCATCAATGTTTAGCATTTTAAATTCTCGACATCAATCCTGGCAATATCACTGAATCAAATATTATGGCTAGATATCTAAATGCTGAATAACTGCATGACTAAATACATCTGTGTTCATTAAGACTAAATCAATGATAATCAAAATTCTTGTTTGTGTAGCAAACAAACTGCTACTAGAATTATGGAGAATTTTAGATCTTCATAAGTTCTTCTGTTTTCATACAGCATTATGTGTTATCAGTTCTGTTGCAGGACTTGTTTTGAGAGATCAGATATGATGAGTAGAACTGACTCAGACTGAGACATGAATCTGTGTCTGAAACGACAACCACACACTCTTGCGATATTTCTTTTGTGGAAATTTTTTTTTCTTTTTTTTTAATATGAAGATAATGAGCAGAATTTAAAGTCTAATTGCCTAAAATTGAATTACTGATTTTACATTTCTAGAAATACTGCTACAAAATGACACAAAGACAAAAAGTGTAACAAGTGGATCTCCAGTGTCACACTGAAACACTTTGGCTACATCTAACCTATTCTCTATTTATTGCACATATCCTTATGTATCACAGAATAACTCACAGAGCTAAAATAATAATTTTAAAAATATCTGACTTTCAGGTTGGATTGACAGCCCTGGAGACTTAAATTTTCCCCTCATCCACAGTGGAGAAACAGTGTCAGTAGCTGTACTACTAGCTCGTTCTCATCACCACCCACTTGGAAGAGACTATTGTTAAAGGTAAAAGATTTATTAACTTTACATGATAATACCTACAGCTTTGAGTCATATATGGCCTCTTTTGAAGGGTTGATAAGCATGCACCTGCATTTCAAACTGACTTTGAAAGAAATTTAGGAGAACTTGAATCTATGGCAAGCAGAAAGACAAAGTGTGCTGAAGTGATGCACCCCAGATTCTAGGATCCTAAATTAGCGGTCATCTTGCAAATAAAAATAAATCCTTCATTTTTTAAATAAGATCACAAAACAAATTCAGTCAAGTAATTGCTGCAACTGTGCTAAAGTCAACAAACCATTCAGTTACGCAAATGATCCAGTATCACTCTCTCTATAAGAAAATTATGTACAAAAATAATTTGAAGAAAAATATATTTCCTTTATCTCAAGAACAGGAATTGCATAACAACTAAAATTCCCATAGAGAAGGTGCTGTGTATTTTAAGATTAAACTTTGATTAATGTAAGTATTTCAAAAGTATACGCATATATAGATGCAAAGATATATGGCATCACTGTTCTGTGAAAAAGTCTTTCTAAGATGGCAATTGCCCCTGTGTAAATGTAAAATGATTTAATTATAATCCATATAATCTAAATTGAATAGTTTCTGTTTCAAAGACTCACATGGTGCTAAGAAGCTTGGTAATTTCAATTAGAAATAATACGCAGTTGTCATGCTTTCTTTCTGAAACACACTATCATAATGAAGTTCTTAGATTGTGTTCCTGTAGGGCATTATTAGTATCACATATCATACAAAAGAAAAACTTAAAACAGTTTTAAATATATTTTACCATGTTTTTAGACTGTCTCAAATAAAAGAAACATTAATGGAGACATGGCAATGCCTTAGCTATATTCAAAGCAAAAGAACTTATGATAAAAAGAAGAAACATGCAATAATTAATAAAAATCAAAAACTGTCAACAGATATATGAATGCCAGCAATACAGAAGAATGTTCCTACAAAATAAAAATTGAATCTATAATGATTTTCTGGCAAGAGTTGACATTTTTTATGACAACCACTGTACATAAACAGGATTCATTTACCATAAAGCACTTTAGCAGCCTAAATTCATTGTGCATGATTTATATATGACTTTAAACTAGACGTATATGCCTCACAGGAAAAAAAATATCATCCTGTAACAATTATTTCCATATAAGCTTATGTTCACATGCCTACAGAAATATGGTTTCATGTATACAAGTTTGCATTACGTTAACAGAGAAGTTTGTGAGATCTTGGTCACTCCTAGTGGATGAGCCCCTGAAGCAGAAGTGAAAAAGACATGAGAATGGAGCATTATTAACTCACTAAATACTCCCATGTGTTTGTATTTAAAGTTACACCTTAACTCTGAAAAATTTGAGTCAATATTAGTGCTATACATAACTTAGTAAGGTCAAAGAAGATCTGATAACTCAATGGCATCTGTTTGGCACATCCAAATTGTAAATTGGAAGTGCAAGATCATTCCTTTTAGATTCCAGATGCCAAGCACAGCTGACTGTGTGATAGCACTCAGTATCAATAGGAATGCATAGATTTCCCAAGAGCAGCTTTCCACAATCATCTTCTGAGGTCTCTTTCCTAACTACATGAAACATAAGTGCAATACATGTTTGACCAAAAAATAGTTGAAGTGCCTAAGAAAGGACCGGTGGAATGAATATTATTAGAACAGACCAGCATCCAGAATTAAATCTGGGATTTCTTTCAATGCATTAATGGTATAGAAAGACCCAGGACACCATCAGTGTCCTGCTTTCTTGGGTTCTGAAGAGCGTGTTGGAGAGGCTATTACTGGTAAACATGTCAAGGAAGGTATAGATAAGAAGTGACTACTTGAAAACCCATTAGACTCTTTGTTATCCACACCTGAGAGACTTACGGCAATTTTTGGCTTTCCACTTCTTTTTTTTTTTCCTTTTTCTTTTTTTTTTTGTTTTTCTTTTTGTGGTGGAGCTGGGAGGGGGGCTTTAAGGGCAATGGGACAAGGCAGGAATATTTGTTAGCAACAGAAGCGCTGATCCTCCAGTGAAGAAAAGAAAAAAAATCTAAGAAACACGATTAATTATGATTAAGAAACCTGCTAGGCAAATGAGACAGAAACACGTCAACATCATTATTTGAGTCAGAGATGCTCAGAACTGCTTTGGGTCACAGGACTAAGAGAACAGTTACGCTCCAGTCCATGCTTGCTATATCAAAGGAAGGAGCAAGAGGAAAGGAAAGATACGCACACATAGAAATAAGCAAACTTATCTGAAATATGCTGTTAATCTTTACTGTCATTTTTGTTGTGACGTGGTCTATTGAATAATTAAAAAAAACACAGATGTCTGGATTCACGGTATATGAGGCATTGTTCTATCACAGCCTCAATGTTTGATTCATAAATGATCTCTAGAGGGAAGAGCACCACCTACTGAATCACTAGTAAATAGATTTTAGTTCTCTTTAAAGTTTCATCATCCAATGGGGTTCAATTTTTTTGCAAAAGTTACTAATTTACAATTTATTTTGTTCCAAAACACTCATGAAATTTGATCTAGTTCAGTTCAGGCAATTCAGACCACAGAATTTTCTTTATAGTCTTTTCACTTCCTGTTTGTGTCCCTGTTCTTCCTGCATTCAGTTAACTATTTTTACATGAATGAAAAATCTGGTACAATGGATACTGGTCTAACTTTCATTTAGTTTTAAAAGTTGATATGACTTTATAACCTTCTCAGAAACATGCATCTGAGGTGTAACTCTAGGAGGTGGGCTTGTCCAGCCAAGAGTTTACGACAGAGGGGAAAAGCTCCAGACTTGCAAACAAACTTTTCAACATATTAAGAAGAAAGACAGGTGATACTGGAGATATCTATAGTTTATATTCCGCTTTCACAACCGATCAGCTGAACCAGATGTGAAATTGGAGCATGAAACAAAGACTTTTTATTTTTTTTTTTTTGGAAGGATGTCGAGCAATGTCACTCATGTCCTGGTTTCTTCTCTGTATATCCTTGGATCAGTCCTCTGTGAAATTGTTGACCATGCACATTATTAATGCAACGTTTATGAGAAGGATGCTTAGAGACTCATGGAGTCCTGGCAGCTGTTTGTTACAAGCTTAAGGAAAAACATTTCTGGATGGATTCCAAAAGCAGAGCTTGAAGCATTTTTTTTTCCCCCATGCAGATACATTAGAGCCAACCCATTAGAAGGAAGAGCATTACAGAGTGAAAAGCAGGTTATGGCTGGATGACAGACTGAAGAGTTTTGCATCCTCCTACAAACCCAGTGGTTAATTTCCCAATTGTCTCTCTTCTTCAGCCACTTCTTTCCATTCCTGGCATTGGTTCAAAGTGGAGGGAAGAGTATGCTAAGAAATATTGAGGAAACACTCAATGGATAAGCTGTGCAGAGTTAAAAATGAAAGACAAGAAAACGATCAATCCATTCGGCAACCTTGTCAGTGCATGTGTTATAGTACTCTGGAAATCAGAAGGGAAACATGCAAAATAGAAGTTTTATCCTGGTCAGTCTGACTGCAAACCTCTGTTTATAAATGTATCAAGTAAATTCTGCCATAACCTAAGTCCATGTCCATGTTACTTTTCCTGCCTCTTCAAGAACCTAAACTGTTTGTGGAATCCTGCCTCGAAAAATTAGGTTAGCTCTCGGGAAAATAAGTAACTTTTTCATTGGTTAAATGAGTTACAAAATGTACATCTAAAAAATTTTTAAAACGAGATACGCACATCACCTTTAAAAAAGCAGCATTATATATTAAGTGTGTATAAAAATAAAACCACTATTATTAATTTATATTAACATTATAAAATTTAATAATATTAGCAATTCAATGCTATTAATATTATTTAATAGTATTTAATAATATTAAATATTAATATTATTATTTAATATTTAAATTGAATAATATTATTATTATTAAAATGCAGTTAAACAGAGTAATTGCTGAAAAGTCTGAGGAATGAACATCTAAAGACAAGAGGAAATTTTAGGCCTCGTTAGTTCAACAGCAACACTAGTATTGACTTAATAGAATCAAGACCACTTCAGGTTTGAGCTGAAGATAAGTTCCTGAAATAAAAAAAATAGATCTCTATTTCTCTCTGGAGGGGTTCATTTTTCTGTGACTCCACACTAGTTTTGATTAGTGCATAACATTGGCTAGGATTTTAAAACCATTAATTTACAGGAAGGAGCTCTGACAAACTGCATAGCCTATAGTCAAGTGAGACATGAAAGGTAAAACTGCAGAGGTAGAGTAGAGGAGAAAATAACTATGAGGCAGCTCAGAATTCAAGAGAAAAAACACGGATGTGATAAAATGCATAAATATCTAAGGGGGGGAAGCAGGGGGGGAAAGAGCTGGAATATGGCAATACAGGAATATCACAGACCATCCCATTCCAAAGAGCTGACCTGACCCATCCCCAAGTGCCACATCGAGGGTGATAAAGCATGTTAGGGGTTAGCCTAAGCTTATTGTTAATTCTAGCTACTTCCTTCATTTCTCAGTAACAAATTACTGCTTTTTACTTTTAAATGGAGTATGTCCTGTTTGCCTTCTCTTTCTGTAGAGCAAAAGCCATCCAGACTAGTCCAGAGTGTGAGACATTATCTTCAAAGGATCTTTGCCTGCTCTCTTGTCACAAATTATACCAATCTCTCCATGTCATGCTTCACATGGCAAACATTTTAATCACCCATCATTCCATCGTAATTCCATCCCAAATTTTTTACAGTAACTGCACTATATTTGATGAAAATTGTAACATATTTTTTGAAGATTAATTAAAGTTGTTGTAGAATAAATACCTAATGAAACTGATTTCATTATTTGAGCCAATACAAGCTCAATGGTGCGACACTAAGTGTACAATAATAACATTGTAAAAATCTAAGATACTTTTCTACTACTCCATTGTTTATTTTCTTTTTGGCTCTAATTACTAGAGGAACACTTGGAAAGGAGGAACAATGATAGATGTTTGCTCTTACTCTAAAACATAATTTAATTATATTTTTTAAAGTGTGAGTCTATATTTTTCATGCTGTTCTTCCTTTTCACTGAAACTAACAAAAGACTATGAAAACTCAAATATGAATCACTTATTTGGACAAAGCACATATTTAAATGGTCAGTAATTCTCTTCTACTGTCAGAAGACAGAAGCTTACCATTTTCTTTCATATAATACCATTTAAATTGTGAGAATGTCATCATGCTCTTTAAAGGGCAGGAGAGAAAAGGCTGGGGAGAAGCACATAATTCCAGTGCTATACCCCAGCACTGAAATAGATTGCTGCCAACTGTAAACATACTTAATTCATGTCTTGTTATAAGAGAAGATGAAGGCTGGTTGTTAGATACATTTATGGTACCATACAAATGTTGGCAGCGTTTTATAGCACTGTCACATTCAGAAAAGTGATAACAGAAAATGTGACATTTAATACAATTGCTCCCTTCCTATCTACAGAGAAATATCTCAACCATTTTTAACATTAATTTTCTGATTCTATGAACTTTGCATAGCAAATATCAGTACTGGAGCGTAAAGTCTGTTGCACTAAGCTTCCTCTCCTGAAGTCATCCACACTATTGTGAGCTAAGTTGTGAAAATAGTTCTGTGAGCAGAATAGCGGGATGGGGCTGGCAGGGAGCAATGAACATTAAGAAAGCATGGTCTGATAATTCCAAGTGATGAAACATTAGTACTTTCACAATACATAGACTAGAGATAAGAACTACTCATGGATTCCTGAATTTGGAATCATTTAAAATTTCAGTCAAAATACATGAAAATGTCTAATAGTATTTTAGAGAGGTTCTAGATAAGTATAAACAATGTTCTTTCTTTTCTTTCCCCAATATCAAATTATAACCTAAATTAACAATGAGTAGGAATCTTCACAAGAGTTTGACCAATTCTACAAATGACAGAAATACACGCAATTAATCTGTGTAGCTCTTCATCACTATTTAAAAAACAAAAGTGTTCTGGTTTTGGCTAGGGTAGAGTTAATTTTCTTACAAATGGTTGGTATGGGGCTGTGTTTTGGATTTGTGCTGAGGGGTTTGTAATACAGAGGTATTTTTGTTACTGCTGAGTGGCACTTGCACAATTTCAAGGCCTTTTCTGCTTCTTCCCATGAAGGAGGCTGGGAATGCATAAGAAACCTGGAGGGGACACAGCAGGACTGCTGACACCCACAGACCACAGGGATATTCCAGCTCATTTGGTGTCATGCTCAGCATATAAATGTGAGGAAAGAGGAAGGTGGTGGGGGGACGTTTGGAGTGATAGTGTTTTTTTCTCTCAGTAACCATTGCATGTGTTGAGGCCCTGGCTTTCATGGGTATGGCTGAACACCTGCCCACAGGAACAGTGAATTAATTCCTTGTTTTGCTTTGCTTAGGAGGACAGATTTTGCTTTACTTATTAAATTGTCTTTATCTCAACCCACAAGTCGATTCTGCTTTACTTTTTGAAATCTCTCCCACATCCCCTTGTATAGGGTTTGGTTGCCAGCTGGAACTAAACTGCAAGCCAAACAAGGAAAAAAAACCACAAACAACAACAATATAAACCCAACCATGGAAAACAAACAAGCACAAATGAATTGCCATTGCCTGATGTTTATGACCATTGACCACAACTGCTCACTTCTAAATTAATCTGCTATTTAAGGAACACATGTTTTTTGTGCTGGACCCTTCAGGTTTTATTAAATACAACAACAGAAAAATCTGCAGAGTCCCCAACTATATGATGTAATGTCACAGAAATCCCAAGTAAAACATGTATTATAAACTACTTAGTTTACAGACCAACACAGTTCAGGATGATCTGAAAATTCCCTACAGACTTTTTCAATGAAATCAGTGTTTCTTTTTTTTCAGTCTATATAAATCATTTGTTATTCATAATTTGGAAACTACAAATCTAGTTCCTTTCACCAGGATCAAACTATTTCCTCTAATTTTGCTCTAAGAAAAAGAATTATGTTATTTTATCTATCTATCTATCTATCTATCTATCTATCTATCTATCTATCTATCTATCTATCTATATATATAAATAGGCCAGGCTGCACTTTAATGGACAGTTTATCTTTAATGGGAAAAATAAAATAGTTCACCAGTCAAAGGAAGAGGTAGACTATAACTTTCTCCTGTCATGTAATATCGAACAAAAATGTTCCATAAGAAAAATTCTGTAATCCATGGGGATTTATTTGGGTTTTTTTCCTTGAGTGGTTTAGAGATACACATTGTATAGAAAGGACATTTCACCATAAAAAAAATCTTAACCTTGACATGAAATTAGTTTATGAAAATTCAATAAAATAATTCAGATTTTTGGCAGATTGGCACTTTTCAGGAACAAATAATCTGCTAAAAGACAAGAAAATTATTCATTAATGTGCGCAAATGCATTTTTTAATAACATTAACATGTTTTTGTGAGCAAAAGCAACATGATGCTTTCTCAATAATGTAATAATTTAATTAAATTAGGATTAATTTTAATTTAATGCTTTTAACTTGAGAGTTGTAGTACTTTCAGCAGACCACATAAAGACTTTAAGATGAGAGCCTATACAGCTTTTTTTATCTTTCTTCCAAGATAACAGTGAATTTGATTTCAATAAGCAAATCCATACCACATATGGTCAGAATTGTGCCGTTTCTCATGCTCTCAGAAATGTTGTGATGGTGGACTACTCCCTTTACTCTGCAATGTGGAGTTTCATTTCAATGCAAACTTGCATCTCACATCAAATGTCTCATTAAGCATATATGATTCATAATTTTGATTACCATTTTAATAATCACCATCTCTGCACAAATTACTGTGCCAACAGTAGGATAAACCAGCATTTAGCTATACTAAAAATTTTACTCATTATTTTGAAATCTGTTTCATCATCCTGCTTCTGACTCATCTGTTTATACCATAAGATGGTAATTCACTACATTACCAGACGTAAAGATTGCACAAGTTTCATTTTTTCATTTGTTCCTTCCCCTATCCTTTCTATGAAATAGGTCTGCATACATTGCATCCTCTCTTCCATTTATGTTCTCCATTCTTTCTGCCCTTCATACTTTTCAAATGACTTTTTCAGTTTGAATAGAGTGACTTTTCCAGCCCTTTTTAGTAGAGCTCAAATATAGTCCCACTTTAGCACGAGTTCAATATCTTACAACTTCGGGAACCTGAAGTTCACTCTGTGCAAAGGTTATTGTCTCTTATGAAAGCCTCACTACATCACTTGCTTAATATCAACTCAACAAAAAACAACCCTGGGAAGACATAATAAAATATTTTGTATGAAAAAAAAAAAAGTTTAGCAGCAGCAAAGTGACTTTTTCTTAATAGACAATGTGCATTATTACTGAATGAAAGGGACTTTGTGACTTTCAATAGTACTGTTTTAGCAAATGCAACTCACTGCAAAGCCCTTTCAAAAACCTACTAATCTTGACAAGTTTTCTTTCATATAATTCACTTTAAAATCAATCAAATACCTTGCTAAAAAATCCTTTTTTCTTTCTCTCTCTCTTTTTTTATATATATATATATATAAGCAGGCAGGTAAAAGGGAAAAAAAAAACACCAAAAAACAAGCCACATATATGATATAAACAACTCAACAATGAATAATATTCTTATTCTTATTGGTGTCCCAATAAAAAACACTTGGAAACAAACACTGATAAAAGACTGCAGGACATAAACTATGCCAAGCTATTCCTGTATTGCATTTGACATGATAGTCACCAGTTTGACATATGATTGGCAATAGGAAGGAAAAGAAAGGAAAGATGGAAAGAAGGAAGGGAACAAACATATTTTAATGAAGGTCAATTATTTTAATAAGACGACACAATTTGATGATTAGAGAGGGATTTTAAAATATTACCAGGAAAGCCAATGGGAAAATGTGGTTGCTAAAGAGTGTTTTCCGTGCTTGAAGAAAACACCAAACCACAAATTCAATGTCTGACTTTAAAAAAAAGATAAAAATCACAGTTTATTTCAGATTCCCAGTTTGGATAAAGTGCAAAGTATTTAGACTTAAGATATTGAACTCTGACTCCATTTCAATCCAAGGCAAAGCTTCTACTGAGAACAATATTTCTGTGAAGTTTAAATATTCCGAAAGATGTTAATCAAGTTTTCTTCTACCTCAGAGCATTCACAATCTGTTTTTTTACAGGGAGACTAAGAGCTGTCTTCTGAAGTCTGTCTTACAATATATAAGTACAGACCATTGAAATGTTTCAAGGTTTGTGCAAGTACGAAAGAAGCACATTCAAGATCAAAACTGTCAGTTGTTAAAAGTCTTATTTTGTGAGTAGTCTTATTTTGTTACACTTTAACTTCCAGATTAAATACTCTGCATGACATGAATGTACTCCTTATCTCATTACGGACCTAAGTTCATGAAAACATTAGAGTTGCTGTGGATGAATCACTTCTGTTCAGTTGTGACATCAATTAAGTTAGGCTGAGTGGGGCAACAGCCTCTTTGCTTGAGGTTAAAGTGGTTGCAAAAAATCCATTCAAAATAAAATTGGCAACATTAATGCCATTAGAGACTCCTTTTATTTAGTGCTGCTTTCATTTCAGTGTGTAAAACTAATAAATGCAAAAGAAGAAACTGAAGTACTAATGAAAAACATATGGTACAATATTTGTTTGTGGCAGAAGCAATGCTTAATTAATCTCCTATTACTCATTATTACCAGGATAACAAATTGTAAAATGGCATGGGTTTTGATGAAAAAGCATACCCTTAGAAATGAAATAGCATGATAATTAATCTAGGTAAGAAAAAAGTCCCCTCATTCTACAAATATTCACCTCAGGATTCAATCTTCACAGTGCAAATGGTTTTACAGATACGTGTATTGACAGATACAATTACCTATCTTGGTACTTCCGTATGAACCTACTTTTTAATTTAAATCAAAAGAGGTCGAAATCTGGCTTTGGTCAAACAACTGCAAAAAGCCCCTATGGCTACATATCTTTCTGTTTTCTAGCCTAACAACTTCCCTGCCACAGCTCTCCACTTAACAGCAGAAGTAACATGTAGGTAAGGCTCCTCTGCTGCCAGTGCAGACTGCAGCATGGAAGGGTATAGCGTGTTCTTTACTCAAACCCACACAAACTACACAGAACTACTGCTTCTGAGGTTCACTGAAAAATCTGTCCTATGGCCCAGGAGATGAGAGGACAGAGAATGGTCAAAATACAGTTTAAAGTAGCAACACCTAACTGAAGTCCCTGTTAGTTTCTGCCGCGATCACTTGGCCATCATCCGCTTGTCTTTATGATCTATTAATAACTTTGGCTGACTATCATACACCATATGACTACATACAGCAAAGCAGTTTTTAAATGTATTAGATTACACAATCAAATATATTCTTTACATATTCACTTATTTATGCTATCTAAATAACAATGTACAGGAATAATATTTACATGAAACAATTTTAATCAATGATGAATTAATACTATTTCATTTAAATAATTATTATTAGTTGATAATACTTATAAAAAATATTTGCATATGATGGAGAGATCCATAGAATAACCTGAGTCAAAAGGACTCCACCAGAATCATGAGGTACAACCCCTAGCCCTGCACAGGACACCCCAAGAGTCACACCACGTGCCTGAGAGCATTGCTCAAACACTTCTGGAACTGTCAGACTTGGTGCTGTGGCACTTCCTGGGGAGCCTGTTCCAGTGCCAAAAGGTGGAAAACCTTTTCCTAATATCTAACCTAAACCTTTGACACAGTTTATCATTATCAGAGAGAACAGATTAATGTCTGCCCTTCTGATTTCCATGTGAGGAAGCTTCAGACCACAATGAGGTCAGTCTCAGTCTCCTTTTCCCCAGGTTGAACAGACCAAGTGATCTCAACCTCCTGATATATTTTCCCTCTAGGCCCTTCACCATCCTCCACCAAGTTACCAGCCACTAAAAATGATCTCTGATACACAAGGCAAGAACACCCATTAGTTGACACCACATCACCTATTTTTAATACTATTTTGCATAGCTTTTTCTCGTCAAAACCGTTTTGGAATTATGCAATATGTTTGATTAATACTTGAGGGATTCAGGCCTGCAAGCAAATGTCATTCAACAAACCCTGTTTTAATTCAGATATAATAAAAGTAATATATTAGACATTGTGTGCAGTAAATAAGTTTCATTCTTCAAGGTGACACATTGTACTTGTCCTAAGGTTTGATAGGCAATAATGCAGTTACCAAAGCAAGTGCACATTATGATTTTCATACCGGTGCACTTCAACAAAATGCTATAATGCCACATGTCAGAACATTTTATTTTAGAGCCTCTTAAAAACAATGCATTATTAATGCGTCATTAATAATATGCATTTCTACAACACATTTTAAAAACTGCTAAAAATATAATATCACTCAAGTAAAATCACTACAATCAATAAGCAAGAATTATTTCCACCAGCTTTAAAAAATATCTATTATCCCATGAAACACCTTGCACAGAGATATAAAATTAAGTACACTTATTTACCAATGTGACATATATCTTCGATATATAGAGGAAATTATAATGCACAAGAAAGGTAGCCAGGAGTGAGTTATGAATCTCTTGTTAGACAAAGATTAATGTCACAGAGCTAACACGTATTATAATGATATAAAAATAACAATAGTTCCTATTGCTATGCTGTCTTTTATCTCTGGAGCTCAGAGCTCTTCACAAGCACTAATTGAAACAACATCCCTGCAAGGTGGGTACATTTTATTGTCTGGGTTCTACAAATTGGAAAATGAAGGCACAAATAATTAAAACAGCTTGCCCCAGGTCACAGGGCAAGCTGTCAGCTAAACCAGAAACACAAGTTTCAAACTGAAGTTCCCAGTTTTAGTTCTTATTTAATCCTATGTGCACAACAGTAATAAAAAATAGAAATCCTAAATAAGCACCTAATTTTTTCATTGAAATCAATAGCAATAGTGCTGCTTTTACTGTTGGAAGTTCAACTGTTTCACCAAAAAATGCCAAAGCTATGCTAACATCTTAACAAAAGATGGAGAGTCTCCAGATGGCTCCTGAAAGTGTCCTAAGAGGAGACTCCACTTTTCCAGTGCTTCAACCTAGCCCAGTACTGTTTCTGATGTTCTTAGGGTACTTCCTGTGTTCCAGTTTGTACCCCTTGCCTCTGATTCTCTTACTAGAAAATGCTGAAAAGAGCATCTCTGTCTTCTTTACAGTCTCCTTTAAGGCATTAATAGACATTAATAAATTTCCCTCCTAAAGTTTATGTTCTCCAGTCTAAACAGACTCAACTTTCTCAGCCTTGGATCATTTAAGCCTCCTTTTTTTCACCAGGGAAATTGGTGCAAGAATAACCTAAAATTCAAAACTGAAGAGGCAGAGGACTAGCCCCCAAATCCATGGATAAAGGAATTAGGCACATATTTTAGAAATAACTAAATGCCAAAAAAATTCCAATTATCCGAATGCAAACTATTTAGACAATATCAAAATGCTCCCCACTATTTCCACCAATCATTAGATTATCCAATCTAACTTCTTCCAATATTTTACATAACAGCAGAGCAGCTGTCTACCACATATTAAGTAGAATTATTCTGTTTATAGAATGGAACAGGTAATTATTATTTTATAGCCATTTTGAAAAAATGTTCATAAAACATATTTATTTCAAAGGCTTCTAATGTTTTACTGATACAAATTTCGTTTTGTTTTCTCATAAACATTTTCTTCACGTGTTCACTACAAAAGTGATAGACATTCTTGTTAAAAACATTTTAAAAAATAAGAATAAAGTTAAAACGGAAGCCTTGTGTAAATTTTGGTTGAGTCATCCTTTATTTATCCTGAGAAACAAAACTAATTATTCATAGAACCCAGCTCCTTTCTTGAAGCACATGCTTTAATACATGAGTAAACATAGGGTACATCAGATTTTTCTTTTCTAAATAAAATGTTTTAGAAGTAGTTAAGAGGAAAAACCATCACAAACGTCTTAAAGAAAATTATTCTTGTAGGGTAAAGGAAATTAGAGAAACAGGGGAGACTAAAGCACCTCTGCCTACAGAATCTTCTCCTATAGTATAATATTGAGCTACTGCATCCTGATTATTCTAATCACTTCTGATTATTTCAACTCCTACATGTCAAGTATCAGCAGTGCAGAGTATAATGGGAATAGCACACAGCTAAAAGCAAGAGACAGGACCAAAAAAACCACCAAGTTATTTCTTCTCCACAAGGGAAAGCATTTACTGTGCTGGAAAACACAGAAGTGCCTGTAAACAGATATTCCCATTAAATCAGTTAGTCAGCAAGGTCCCTTTCAAAAGAGCAACATGGAAAACATCTTCTCAGGTTTTACTTAACTTTCTGTTCAAAGGATGGATGTTGAGCCTCAGGGATCAGCTGGTGACATGAAAATCTATCTTCCAAATCACTTGGGTGTTTTTCAGTAATGAGTTCCCACTTCCCTATCCCTGAAAGGCATGGCAAATAGAGTCATAGATCAAAGCAGCACATAGCTGAGTGAGTACAGCTATGGAAGCTAAAATGGCAGGGGCTGCTGTGTGGTAATGAAAAGGGCCATCACTAAAGATTTACTCTAGAATTCAAAACTGTCACTTTCAATTTGAAACAAGGGATCCATTAGCTTAGTGCACTTTTTATTGTTATTGATTTGCAATCTTTTACTTTCTTTTAATTTCAAACTGTCATTGAATGCATATCTGTTTTTTGCTTCACAGAATAAGCCTTGATGATTTTGCTTTCAAATAATTATTCTCAAACCACGTTTTCTTCCTGCATCAGCTTCTTAATGAGTTTCATTAATATAGGTTTCCATTTACCTTAATTATATTTTTGGCAGATTTGCTTTTAGCCATGTCTCGTGCTACCATGGTAGTGCTTTTTCACCTCCTCTGGTTAAGCCAGAGTGGCCTGAATTCTTCTACTAAAGCGTTGCATATGGACAAGGGACTAAAGTGCATGGACACTTTTATTCATATCTGATAAAAAAAGCCAAACAACTCTCCATTCTCCCATCTAACTTAAGTAAGTTGCAAGCAAATCAGCTCCTTTCCCCCTTGGTAAGGGGAAACTATTCAAAATGACACAACTAACAGTGGCTGAGGAATTCCAGAACTGCAAGTCCCAAATATAAAAACTATGACAATAATCTGAGACAAATGCCATGCTGAATTATATTTACACAGGACCCTACCAGACAGTAGTAACTCTGATATTTGGCCCCACCATATTTCCTGTGTATTTCCTGCTCCCACCTGAGGAATGACAGAAGTTCTTCTTTCACTCATGCAGGTGTCTATCCCCCTTTGCCCAATTTCTTACTTATAGAATGCATTGTTCTTGAGCCTGGAAGAATGATCCTGGAATATCAACCAAGTCTCTGGGACCCCTCTTGCCTGCACAATCTGTTCCCATGTGATTCTTTCAAGAAGATCCCTGAAGAAGTTAAAGTTAGCTCTCCTGATGTCCATAGTTGCAACCTCACTTATTTCCCTGCTTCCTCCTCGGCCTATAGTAAAGTCCACAATCTCATGGTCCCTACAGCTGAGGCTCCTCCTTTATAATATTAAATTCTTTGTAAATGTATTTTATAATAGAGTGATGCATTAATCTTTTTCCTTTAAAGCTAAACTAACAAACCAAACCCTAAAGCATTTTGCAATACTGCAGCTCTTTCTGTATCATCACAATATGCCTGCAGCAACCCCTTTTATTTTGTCATGGTGAAACATCCAAACAGTTAAGCAGAACAGTTTGGTTCTTCTTCCAAAGTTCTCTTGTACTACTACCTGTTTCTACTACTTCTGTAGCTGAAAGTACTTGGATACAGAAATTCCTGACAAAAAAATGTAAAACACTTCATCTGCAGATAACTGCAAATTCTGCAGATTCTGGAGTCTGTGTACTTCCAACATACAGCTTTTATGTTGATAAAATAGACACAACCTGAAATCTAAAAAAATTACCTTAAACTTTGTGTTGACCACGAACAAAAGTTTGAGTTTAGACAGAATTGCTGGATTCCTGACCCTGAACGGCCATAAAAGTTCATCATGGAATTGTTCAAGGTCAGGTTGGATGGGGTTCTGAGCATCATGATCTAGCTGAAGATATTCCTGCTCCTTACAGCAAAGTTGGACCAGATGACCTTTAAAAGTCACTTCAAACCCAAGCCATTCTAGGAGTCTATGAAACTCACTGACACACCTTCACACTTTAAACATTTCACTGTGCTCCTATCTTTCACCATTCAGAAACTTAACTGAAACATGAATATTCAGCTTCACTTTATAATCCACTAAAGAGAGATACTTAAGGAAATCTCAAAAAGTGATTTTATAAAATTAATTCTCTCAAGAGAAACATACCATTAAATTTTCCCCTTAGAGAAGATAACAGGTATTTTTCTAAAGACGGTGATTTTGTAAAAACAAAACAAAACAAATCAAACAAAAAAACCCAAAAAAGTATCATAGAAGTACCTGGTTTTGTCAAAAAAGTAACATTTCTCTGTTGTAATATACCCTTATTTGATAGTATACTTTTTATTTTTAACTAATAATTAATTTTCAATATTTAGGACTCACAATGACTCAATTTTTTTCAATTTCTCTAGCATGAAAATTATCTCTGTAAAAATTCTAACCAAATTTAGATCTTTAAACCATACCAAACTATCCCCTAATTATGTTTACTTTCTTCGTGCTCTCTCTCACTTCATTGTAATCTGTATTTTTAGATGAGGACCTACATTTGAATATAGGTATTTTAATGACCGTAGATCAAATACAATCCGCTACATCAGTTTTCTTTTTATTTGTTCTCTGGTAAACTAGAATAATTAAGATAGACAATCTTTGATGAAAATATTCCAATTAGGATTTAAATGAGGACTGCTGAGTTTTTGCATAGAATTTTCTCGTATGATTCATTTGATAAATTATTTTTTCTGTCTTTCATTTTCAGCACTCCCTTTTAACATAGCTAAACCCCAAACAAAAGGAATCCTAGATTAAAAACAATCATTAGGAATGCAGATTTTATAAATAACTGAGAAAATGAAGTGAAATGCATTATACAAAGAATTATTTTACAAAAATATGCATATTACTCTCTAATTTACCAGAAACCATACAAAGGGTGAAATAAAAGGTCCTGCCTCAAAGCATTTCTGTTGTTTTTTTTTCAAAGCTGAAAATCGAATTCACTTATGTGAAAAATTACAAAGGTACAACAAAGCAAGCAAGATGCCTCAAATTTTCCCAAATTAACTTTCTCTCTCAAGTATTAGTTTAAAATCCCAGACACAGGAAATGCCTGGGATCTCATCTAATCAGAAAATTGAAGATGAATCAAATGACAAAGCTGGCAAAAATCTCAGAACTTGATACTTCAGTTCTAATCAGAGTTCAAAAAAAAAAAAAAAAAAAAAAGTATTAACTGAGTAATTTCTGCCTCTGTATACTAAGGATGCATAGTTATCTTTTCCTTCTTATGTCAAAGATATTTTAATGCACATTCCAGAGCATACAACCTAGTTTTTGAGAGATTACCTGTCTATGTAAAATTGTACAGTTCAGCAACTCATATGCCTTCACTTCTTAGTAAATATACACTCAGTGATTCTCTCTAATGGTTTCCAGTGCCCAAATTTTCTTCTGAATCTCCTCACACTTTCTGCCCTTAATATCACAAAGAGATTTTCCAGAAATACATCCTCGACCAGTTAGCAAATAGTATTCAGGAAATTCCAACATACTCTAGTAAATGAAAAATATTCTTTCAAATACTTGGCTAGTCCTGGACTTACACAACATCAAGTTCAGCGTGGATTGGAGACATGGATCCTTCCCCCACAATATGAGAGACTTACGCACCAGAACTTTTGATTCTACAGTCAGGGCAAACCTATGAACCACCTTCAAAGACACAGACCAGAAATTCAAACTCATAGCCTTGTTAGAGGAGCTTAGCTTTATGGAACATTATATTTTCTGCCCACTGACGAGTCCCTGTTTGTGCCAGTTTTTCTACTGCACAAATAACCACATTTTCCTAGCAGATGGACTAAAATGAAATTAAACTTAGACTACTTGTTTTCAACTTGTATCTAACTTTCTTGCTGCTAATGGCCAGGATTACTGCACTTTTCATTTCATTTAGGCTTGATCCTGTGAAGCAGTTGACACCAGGTGCTTACATTACAGAAAAGATTTTTAGGCAACAAGTCCGCTTTCTGCAAAGAGTATACAAATTTCTAAATACCACCAGTACATAAACAGATTTTATAGGACAGCTATAGTCAACCACACCATGTTCCCTTTTGGCAGGTAATCTGTTCAATGTGCATAAGTGTGCCTTTGTGGAGTGTTTTTGACTGTCATGAATCTGATTTCTACACCTGCAATTATTTGTCATTCCAACTTACACTAAAATTCATCCATGCAATCTTAGCTGAATTCACTGAAATTCACAGCTCATTATAAATAGTTTATAAAAATTTGTTTGTGGAGGAAAAGCTCCTAAAACAAGAAGCGACACAGAACTGACAAATATTCTTTTCATCATTCAAGAAATATGCACTACAAGGACATTTTTGCTGCACAGAGGAATAACAGAATACAGACATCCAAAATAGCCATTTCGGAAATTGCTTACGTTTTCTTGTTTCTTATTAAATGAAGAATTTCTACATCAGCAATAAACCAAGAAGTTTACACTTTTTTTGCCTTCCCTTTGTGCCTTCCAGCACTGGAAGAGAAATTTCTGTTCATGACAGTATAACTCTTGTGCTGACAAACAGAGAGAAGTCAAGTACTGGCTCAAAGTCACAGCTCCCAAGCCTGCTTGATAAAGATATGGTTTTGTCTGAACTGAGCATTCTAGGAAGTACAGTGCATGTTAGGTAAAAGAAGGGCACTGGTTTCATATGCTCATTTTACTTTCTCACAGATTTTCTTAATTACCACAGTTCTATACAATCTTATTCCTTAGGTACAGATCAGAGAGAGGATTATTTAAAAAAGCTGCAATGCTAATGAGATGGACTCTTAGCAGCTGTTACCACTTGCTCTTACACGGTTTGCACATGAAAGAGGCTGGAATGTATTTTAGGATCAGAAAGCTCTACTGTATTATCTAATTTTTGTTCCTACCTTGGTCTGGATTGTCCTTAAAAGAGTATTTTCTATTACTACATCAAAAATGCTGTTAAGTAAAGCAAGATATTTGGCTTTGTCTAATTTTTCTAATGCATATATCCTGATTTTTTTAATTTTTCTTTTCAGGTTCAGAAAGCTCATTAGAAGTCTCCTTAATTTTTTCTAATATCAAATGTAAACAATAATGTGTATGTGCTTCTCTCATTACACAGTGTATAATTAAGGTATAAGCAAAATCCTGAGACCTTAATATTTAACCAAGAATCATGCTTTCACTTCATCCTCTGCAGTAGTTCTTTTAAAATAAATTATTTAAAAGTATTTAATGTTGAAATTATTGTTACAAATAATACAAAATAGCTAGTTATATACAAGATATTACAACAAAATTATTTTTTATCTTTGAATTTAAACTATTTTAAAGTATATTTAGTAACAGTTAATAACTTAAGGTTATTGTTCAAAATTATTAATGTTGTGTAAAACATATTTACAGTAATTAAGTTTTATTACAACTTAGCTATCCATCAACCTGGATAGGTACCATGTCATGCAAGGCAAAGGGTGCTGCTTGCAAAAGAAGAATACCCATTTAAAAACACTCTAAGACATAAAAGGCTAAATCATACCATTTTACCTGTCAGCTGAGCTTTCTAAATACCATTTTCTAGGAGGATAACAAATGTGTCATCAGCACAACCATTACTTACAAACAAACAAACAAAAAAATACCCTCTGAAATCAAGCATTTCTCAATTTCTCATGCATCCATTAAACCTAACATGACAAATGAAAAACATTTCTTGTTGGAAAAATCCAAAGCCATTTAATTTATGTTTCATTTCAGTTTGGCTACAAAACAAAGAATTAAATAATGTGAATAAATTATCTGCATAGCTCAACATGTTACTGAGTCAAAATGTGAGCAAATGTAAAGCAATCTTCTATTGGGTGCAGTCAATGTGCCAACAGTTGAATACCACACTATAAAATGTTATTACATAAAAGAGACTTTGGGGCTGAGAGCCATTTCAAGTGAGCTAAATAAATAAACCAGTAGTGTATTTTTAAAGACCAGGTGATAGCTACTTGATAAAATATAATCAAATTTGATAGTAACTGATCAAAATTAAAAGATAAGTACTTTGCTGCTTGATATCAATCAAAACAGGTTTATATTCTGTTAAGATTTCTCCTTTAGGATCTCACAAGCTTACAAGTGCTGTAAGTATTTGGAAGAAAATTAATTTCTAATTTTGACTAAAAAATTAACAGACTAACAAGTTAAAATATTTGTCACCCTTGCTACCTTTTGAAAGCAATTCCATGAGAACAAGAAGTAAAAAAGTAGAAAGACATTTTTTGTTTGATTTCAACCAAATTTTATGAGTTTTTGAAGTACTGAACCTGTAACTTAAACATAGGAAGAAGTCACGAAAATATTGCTGGACATCAAAATTTTGAGAGCAACTTTTCATATGCAAACTTGAGACAAGTTCGTGCTGCAAATAACGACCTGAAAAGATGGCAAAGATGCTTCAGGGAAGAGGTGCTTTCTCCATTCATCTCAATGAAACTGTTCACTTTAACAATCATCTCTAAAACATGAGTCATTTTTAATAAGTTACTGGAGAAATATGATACAAAAGTCGCAAGCCTATCTTCACACTTCACTGATGCTAAGAATAAGAACCTTGCAGAATACACAGAAGCTTGTTTGCACTTAAAGTAGTGCATTATCTGCAACTTCAAATGGTGAAGGCTGTAAAGGCAGCTTTACTTGAGTAGAATAAATTTTGTATAGGAAAGTCCTGAGGGGGCAAAACTCATTGCAGCTCTATTTCAGTAACTGCTTCAGAGAGCAGATTAACTATCTTCAGAAACTTGCCTAGTCTGGCTTACAAAAAGCTGCTACATCCACTCAGAATCTGGCATACTGTCTAAGCATCTGTATTTTTCTGATGTCATAAGGGTACTGGTTGTTATTGAAATGTCAGCCTTTCCATTGTGATTTTCTCTTAACTGTTTTTAGATCCCCAAAGCCCCTAAAACATTGAATTCCATCACCAAAAAATTAAATACAAGCATCATTATAGCTTATAAACTTTCAGTCAAACAAGGCAAATGTATTTTAGTTCTTTTCATTTGAGCACATAAGTCTTCTTTATTAGTAGATGTTCAATATGTCAAATAAAAAAGTTTTTTATTTTTTTCCAGTTTGGATTACTTATCAATTTATGCATTTTATAATCAAGTAAAAATAAGATTAAATTAATAGTAAGCTTCAAAAGAATATAGACTCTCAATTAAGATAACCAGTGGGATTTTTTTGTGAATAAGACTCTAAAGTAGTTGAGGAATATTTAGAATATGGTCCTGGTCAGAACAGAAGAAGTAAGAACTAGCAGGTACTTTAGTCTTCCTATTTCTATGCTCTTCCATTGTTATTTGGATTTCAATATTAAATTAGTATATTTACAAAACTATAAAAAAATCAGGCATTGAAAAAAAGAAAAAAAAAAAAAAGAAAAAGGGAAAAGCTCTTAAAAGTCTGGGAAAGTTCACTTTCTTCCAATAAACATGTTGGTTTCCTGCCAAACAATTAAAAATCACTGTTCAATTGTAAAGAAAACTTTTCAGAGTAGAGAGGAAATGATCATCAAATGATTCTTTGCTAGTTAGAGGAAAACTCAGAAATATACAGCTTCACAGCTCACTGACTCCAACACTGAAACACGGTCAACAGACAAAAACATCACAATCTGGATAAATAAACACAATCATGTGTCCTGGGGTTTCTTGATGGGTGTAAATTTATCTTAGAAAAGGATGGGGTTTATCTCTGTGGGTGTGTTGGCAGCCAGAAGAAAAGTCAATTCTAATATATTTTAAGTAAAACAGAGCAACAGTATGGACAGGAAATATTCTGTTTTCTTTGGGATGTCTGCAGCCTCAGAGCCCCGAGCCCCTAAGAAACTGATTCCTGCCATTCCTGATTGTGCTTTCACTCTGTACAAGTTTTATTAGAAAACCACTTTGAGACTGCTTTCTTGAAATTAACACTGGCACAGAGAGACTCACAAATGCTAGCCAATATATCATTTGTCTTTCATTAAATTGAAAATTAATTAGATACAATGACCAAATTCACCAATCATTTTGGAGAAGCAGATTATTTGAAAAGAGCTTTACATCATTAGTAATGCTGACAAATCCTATTCTTTTAGCATATTTTGTTTTGCTGGGTTTATCTTTAAAACACAGTCCAAGAATGAATCTGTTATGCAAAATCATAATTTTCATGCTTTCCTCAGCAACCACATTTTAATGCTGCGTGTATAAAAAGGTGAAAGAAAACGAAAATCACCAAACCCTCACAAAGAATCCACCCTAAAAATAAAAAACCAAGCAACCAAAACAACCACCAAGCTTCTACTTCCAAATACTTAGAGATTCAGAAAATAAAGGAATAAAACTTTTTTTTGGAGCTGATTCAGGGTTTTAAATGCTTTGAATGGTGAAAATGCTCAATTGTGCTAATTCAGTTGAGTACAGACTGTAACGTTCCACATACTCAAATAACATCTCAAGAATAAAATGTTATCTTATGCCAGGAAGGAGTACTTGAAACAGTTTAATATATGTTCTGACATGTTTAATTACTGGAATATTTTGCCACTGTATCCTAGAATCAACAGTGGTTTTTTGCATAAATTATCACAAAGAACATAGTTTATAGTAGCTTATTTTTCAGCACTGACTTAATTCCTATTACTCTAAGTAAGCTTCATTAAACTAATTGACTTAGCTGGAATCACTCACAGTAGTTAAGGTTTGCAGAAATGTTAGCTATACTGGAAAAGCTGAGAATAACACAGGTATTTCTGTCCATAGTGAATAAAACTAGTGAGTCATTTGATTTATGATGTATCAAACAAATAAATTAGCTAAAAAACTATAACTGGCATAGCTTTTATAATGGCAGGTTCTACAGAAAAACAGTATCAAGATTTATATGTCCTGAGGTTTCTGAAAAAAATCAGTAAGTGTATTTGTGACAATTCCATTTTCTTACCTAAAGACACCAACAAGACAGTTATATTTCTACTCATATCCATTACTTACAAGGAGGAAGGATGGTCTTGTACTTGTGGTCCAGTTATAAAACTCCTCCACAGTTCTATTTCAGACTACTCAGGCAACCTTAGGCTAGTAACTTCAGTATAGGGGCCCTTAATTTCCTTAAATTCTCTCTATACTAAAACTGTAATTGGCTTCTTCAAAAATTTTGCTGGGTTTGGGTGTTTCAACATTACAGAGCAATATAGTCTGTCAATATAGTACAGCTGCTCAATATATGTACTCTAAATACACAACTGTGTTTTCAAACGGTCTAAGAAGTTTGTATCTAAAATTTAACAAATAATAAATTATCATAAATAATAAAATAAAATAAATATACAGTGATTGAGGCCTGTTTACTCAAGTTTTGCCTCAGTTATTTCTAAATAAACAGATGTAACCGTATTTTATCATAACTTCATTATGAGGATAAATTTACTAACATTGGGCAACACAATCCAGAATATGAAGTAGAAAAGAAATCATAGAAATGTCAGCCCCTTCACTGATAAGCCAGCTTCTCTGAATAGATTTTTGTTCAAGGTTTAATTTTAATTACCATTAAATCAGGCTTCAGATTTTTCATCTAATTCACAAATTTGACATCATCATTTGCTCATGTAGCTGTAAACACAAAATGGATATCACTGTTATGGGATGAGACAAACATTGACACCATTTGAAGTGGTCTGCCATGCATGAGGATTAATAGGAGGTATCAACCAAAATTTAGAAAAGCCAATCTCTGATTCTTTGCCAGGGGACTATCCTTGACAATAATCAGCATCTAAAGAAATGTCATCCCAACCTAATGAAAATGCCCCTGCCATCTGTTACTTTCATTTTGAAGGACTTGTGAGAGCCATCAGTAGGAAATCACCTTTCTTTGTTTGCCAAAACTGCTTTAGATCCTCTGTATGTCCCTTTCTGTCTCCTTCTTCTTGTATGATTTATTTATGATCAATCTCCTTCAGAGGCAGCTCCAGCCTCATTAAAACTGACTCCTGTTGCCTTGGCTGAGTATGGCTTCAATGGGAAAGCAACATCTGAGTGCACTGGTTGACCCGAAACTTACTCTTTAACTCTAGCCCAATCAGCTGTCAGAATTTTATCAAAAATGAAACACATTGTAAGAAGGGAAAGCTTATTCACATTACTTAATTAGATATGTTTTAATAAAGACATGACCTACTACCTCTCTTCCCACCTGCAAGCACTATAATTAAAGTTTCTCTAACAGAACAGCAAGCTATTTTTGTTCTCTTGCCATTTTTAAAAACTGAGTACAATTCTGCAAGAACTTGAGAAGTGAAAAAGAAAAATATGTCAATCTTAGTACTATGATAAATCTCTCTCTCTCTCTCTTTTTTTTTTTTTTTTNAAACAAAGGCAGCAGGTATTACAGAAGTTCTGGTTATTACCTTGGTCTTTTCCTCCAGTCAGTAGGAATGATTGTTATGCAGAAGCATTGAAAATCAACACACATTTGTTCCTTTAGCCACATATGGGTACTCAGGGTCCTTAGAATCAAAACATCTGGATTTTCACAACTTGTAAAGACATAATGCCTCTTACATCAGTGTGTGTGTAAAAAATATAAAAATCTTACACATGATTCAGTGATGGTTTTAGGTATTATTCTTTGTGTATGGATCTATTTGAACTTACACAACAAGTCAGTGAGTGAAGGTGTTTCCAATGAAGTGCTGTAAGACAGTGTGCCTTAGCAGACTGTGTGGAAAGGCCCAGCACAGCACCAGAATTCAATGTGCCACTTTAAGCAAAACAGCTCCTGGTAACTGAAATACTTAATGGACAGTAAGCTTAAAATCTCACATGCAGAACTGTTGAGACTTCCATGACATTTCTGAGCGTAAAACCTAATCTTATCCAGATATACCAACAGACAAAAATTGTATTTCCTATGGTTAAATAATTGCAACTGAACTTACTGACCTGTAAGGATCAGCGGAAAATGGAATACTGCAGGTCAGAAAGTGACCTCCAGTCACAATAAGCAAGCTTAATGAAAAAAGTAATTATGAAACTTTGAAGTGTGGACTAGAAACTGTCTGTGAGACAAAATAAATTGTATTTTTAGTCTACTCTGCCCTGGAAAAGTTTTAACTCAAAATTATCTCCATGATGGGAAGTCACACTTTCAGACAGCAAACAGTGATCTAGATTCTGTACTCTGGGAAAGCAAATGAAATAGCTGTTTTTCAGTTTAGAGAAGACACGACTGAGGGATGTAAAAGATCATTGCAAAGAGATAAAAATGTTCTCTGTTATGCATTCTGGGTAGCTCAACAAGAAATATTATGTAATTATCACAAAGACAACACATTTTAGGCTAATTTCTATAAGCAAACATTATTAGAACTCATACCTTACTCTGGATCACTAATGTTCTAAAATTCAGTTAGATTATGTTTCAGGAAGTGTACACTGCAGATGTTGTCTTCTAGAGGACAAGGACAGAAATGTCCAAAGGAGGACCTTCTTATATCCTTCTGTACATTTTGTATATAATTTTAAGAACTTATTTAAGTGGTCATTTTTGTTTGACTATATATCATTTTTAGCAGTCTCAGACAGTGAAATTTGGACTCATTAACAGTGCAGATTTTTTCCCCTCTCTACTTCTTCGCTACTCTACTCTCTTACAAAAGGCCTCTCATTTTTGATGAAATTATACCACTAATTCTGAAAAGTATACATTTCTTTTAACAACCTTAACTCTTGAAAAAAAAAAATTAGACTTTTAAAGTAATATTTTCACTTCTTCACTCTCTGAAAATGATGTGAGAAATTCAGGATTTCTTACTGGATTTCAGCTTTATTTCATCTTTAGATTTACTTAGTCCAATTATAACAGCAAATGGCCAGATCTTGTGTACAAAATCCAATGAGATATGTATGAGGTATGGCTGCCTTTATCCTTCTCTGCTAACCTTACTGTTCTCCATGTCTCATGAAAGAGAAGCACTTGCATTAGTGCACTATTGCTATTGATTCATTTTCAGTAATATTTCTGCTAAGTATTTGACAGCATTACAAGAGGAAAGAAACATAACTTCTTCTACAAGTAATGAAAACCAGTGATACTTCCCCAGCAATGAAGAGCAGTAACACTACCTTTCAAAAGTAGTCAGTGGAAACCTATCCAAAGCACTGAACCATCCCTGCAAAAGTTTCTGTCCCGTGAAACAGCTGGATGCTAACATGAGTCTATCTCAGAATAATGCTTTACAAAGGCCAAAATATAATCTAGAGCAAAACCAGCGCCATTTCAAAGGTTTCTCCCACTCCAAGAGCAAAATAACTCTGGGCTCTGTGCAGCAAAACACACAATAGGAATGCTCACACTCAAACGCTTAAGGGATAGCTCAATTTACTATGCTAAACAAAGATACTAGTCCAGACTCTGAATGATTTGATCTGTTTTAGAATGGGGAGGTAAAGAGTTATGTGAATTCATATTTGTATATTGGGTTTTATATTAGGGAAGTCCAGACCTCCAAACACATTCAGAAGAAAATATCCATATTGGCTGTAAAAATCTAAATCAAATCCAAATCCAAAATCACCCTTCAGCAAAGCTAACAATTGCTGTGTTACACAGCTGTTATAATCATTTTTCTTGGTAAAATAGATGGTGTTGTCAGAATCACAGGTTAAAATAGGCATTCTTTTAATGAGTTGCCTCCTGCACTTACTCCCAAAAGTAGTCCCTTGCAAAGCAAAATAAAAGCAATCTTTCCAAATAACTGCAGTTAGAATTCTAACCAAATTAAACTGTCAGATGCTTTTCATGCAATTATCCACCTTTTCATTCATCATCTTTCTTGAACATTAAGTTGTCAGCTATGAGTCCCTGCAGTATTTCAATTGCTGTTTAGAGTAGCAACTTGTGGAAACTCATATTTTGGTGTTTGGTCTAGCCTCTCAGCTATGATTTGTTGTGAGGGGCCATCCTTCATCACCAAGGTTTCTTTTAGTGTGATGAGTTAGGAGCATGAGTGGAATAACTACAACCTGTAATTCTTTAAAGCAACCTTGAGAATTCACACCTAAGTACCACAATAAGAAGACGTAGGCGTCAAGGCGGTCTCATCTTTTTTACCTATTTGTAAACTCTAAATGACAGTATTGGGATGACCCTGACTGCATGACAGGTACCCAACAAGCTTTTCTATCACTCCCCCTCCTCATCTGGACAGGGGACAGTAAATATAACAAAAGACTCATAAGTCAATCTAAGGACAGGAGAGATCACTCAATTACCATCACACACTCAGAGAAATAATTTAATTTATTTCCAATTAGGTAACCGCAGGATAATGAGAAGTAAAAACTAAACCTTCAAACACCTTCCTCTCACTCCCTCCTTGTTCCTGGGCTCAGTCTCGCTCCCACAATTTTCTCTCCAACCTCCCATGACAATGGCACAGAAGGACAGAGAAGGGGTATTAGAGTCAGTTCATCATATTTGCCCTGATCCTTCCTCCTCAGAGGGAGGACTCCCCACACCCCTCCCCTGCTTCAGCATGGGGCACATCCTACAGGAGACAATTCTCCATGAACTTCTCCAACAATACTCCTTCCCACAGGCTGCAGGTCATGAACTGCTCTAGCATGGCTTCCTCCACAGCATGCAGTCCTTCAGGACCAGGCTGCTCCAGCTTGAGTTCCCTGTGGAGTCAAATTCTGCAGGAGCCTGTTCCAGTGCGTGTCTCCCACAAGTCCACAGGTCCTGCCAGGAGACTGCACAAGTCTGGGCTTCCCACGGTATAACAGCCTCCTTTGGACATCCACCTACTCTAGCATGTGTTTCTCCATGGGCTGAAAGTAAATATTTGCCCACCATGGACCTCCATGGGCTGCAGGGGCACAGCCTGACCAACATGGGCTGGACCACAGGCTGCAGGGAATCTCTGCCTGGAGCACCTCCTGCTCCTCCTTCTGCACTGGCCTGGGTGTCTGCAGGGCTGTGTTTTTCACTTATCCTCACTCTGTCTGTTGCTCTGCAACAGGGATTTCCCCCCTATTTTTGAATAAGTCATCACAAGGGTAGTACTACTATTGCTGATGGGCTCAGCTTTGGTCAGTGGTCCCAAAGGTTCCATATGGGAAAGTCCTAGCAGCTTCTTACTGAAGGTGCCCCTGTACTCTCCAATCTCTCCAAAACTTTGTCACTCAAACACAATACAATGATTCTCATCTTTAATTTCTATCAGATTAGCCACTGAGACCATAAAGGAGATAGCATTTATTTTCTCTAGTGTACACTCTACTGTTCAGCACATTACTGAAACATAGAAGAATAGCAAATAGTTCAGCTTGCAAGACTTCAGGGGAAGCATGAGCTCTCTTTGTACTATGATTAATTCTGATAATAGGCCATAGGCCAGATACTGTATCACTGTTAACAGTGTTCAGTGTTGAGCAACCTTTAAACATTTCTACAAAGCAAACAGGTTCAGCTAGAAGGCACAAAAGTTACTCTGTTGGTATCATTCTATTATGACTATTTGTATTTTCTAAGCAGATTCATGTTCTATTTAAAGTAATGGGCTGCTTTCATTTATGGGATACATTCAATAGGAAATTATCAGCTTCTAGCCCAGAAAATAACTTCTCTCCATGAAAACATCTAACCAGAGAGTATTTTCATTATTCTTAGAAAACTCTCTTTCCTTAACACACATATTACCGTCTTAGAAAACCCTCTTTCCTTAACACACGTATTACCACAGAGAAACATTAGAACAAGAGTGACAAATGTAGAACAAGGCCATGTTTTTCAGCACACACATCAAACACAGTGTCACTCAAAATTGAATGCCAGCTATGGAAAAGAGGGTCTCCTTAGCCACCACGAAAATGTCCCGTGTCTCTGCCAGTACAGTCAAGTTCTTACTGATGGGCTGTCCAATTAAGGTACTCCCAGAAAAGTAAAAGTTGGGGTTTTTTTTCACTGTATTTTGAATGAAGATACAATAACACCTATTTTTAGCACACAGCAAGAAGTAGCTACTTTTATCCACTACTATTTTCCTCTGTTTTGTCTTTGTAACTAAATACACATGAAATGAGACAAGTTTCATAGAACAAGTTAAGCACAATGTACTACATTTCCATGCATTGATTTTTTTACCATGCATATTTTACACATTTTAAACTTTTGTCTTTAATAGGTTTTCTGAATAGTATTACTTATTAATTTTTGATGGACAACATATACATATATTATAGCATCATAACTGATAACATCTTAACACGTTTCCAAATATTACTTGCAAAACTTCCTGCTGTCATACTTCTTAAGAAGAAAACTTTCTAAGAATAGCAGAAAAACTGAAGATTTCTTTTCCATCTCTGAGCTAGACTCCACAGAGCACAAACACCACTTTAAGAGAGACAGTGATAACTACCAGCATTTCTTGACAATTTTCACTTTTGAAAAAGACAAGGTACAATATGAGATAGTACAGTGGATGCAGCTGAAATTCTACTAGTAAGGATGGCACACCCTGATGATAGGGAGATCAGAAATTGTTACAAAGACACAAAAATATAAGAAATATCTAAAAGGCTATTACTAACAATATTAGAAAAGTTTATTAGATTGTGTTTTATTCTAGACACAAAGACCTGAAATGTAACTAAAAATAGCAATCCAGCATAATTAAAAATTTATATATAGGGATTGAACATCTATGAACATAAATTTTTTCTCACAAAGAAAGCGACAATTAGGAAATATAGCCACCTATATTTTACTTCAATAGATGATTTATAAAATACAGAGGTTGAAGATAATAGCTAATAGCTAGAGGATTCTCAAGAGTTTAAAAAGAGATCCACAGCATCTATGCTGTAACATTTTATATATCTCAGAAAGAACTTTTTAGTGCAAATTATCTTTTTCCACTACTCAAAGAGACGAAATTTTCTCGTGATGTATTTATCAAAATTTTTGTTTGAAATTCATGGTTTACAACCTGTTATCTCTTCTTCCTCCAAGAAGCGGAACCATATCAATTTCTCCACAACCCTCTCCCATATCTAAATTCTGAGGCAGGATATATTCCATCTGAGCTTCTGAACAAGGTTTGGCAACTGAGAATGTCAAGTAAATGAAGTTACGGCTTCATAAATATATTAAATCTGTGCTGACTAGCTAACTTTTAATTTTCTGTTGAATTGTGTGTGACTAACACAAACTGTAAATACATAATTTCTCAGGTGCTTGTCTAAGTCAAACAAATAGCCTCAGAAATTATCTTTGGCAGTGATTGCCTGGGTTAATGTATGAAAATTGACAACCTTAAGCAGTAAGATATATGGAAAAATGGAGCAAGAAGGCTCAGTGATTTGACCAAGGTCAGATATGATGAAGCAGTAAAAGTGACTTAGATTTATATCAGCGTTAAAAAAGCTTTGTTATGAATTTAAGCTGGATATTCAATATCTATCCTTATCTTTTTACTAATCTTTCATTTGTTGGGTAAACTAGAGATATATATATTTTTAATTATTATATTACAATATGCTACATGCTACCAAAAATCATCTAAAATGAATAAATTAGACCAAGTAAAACCCTTGTCTTGAATTTTCTCATCAACATCTTTCTCTCACGGTCCCATGTTCTACAATTATTTCAAATGTAAACAAAGTCCTAAAGTCAACACACACTAGAGCTGCTGTCTAGTTTTGCAGATTCAGTAAAGCTAAACAGACCAGCAGGCATTTCGCTTCTAGAGGTATTTCAAGCCCGAGCTGTTTCTAGTCTCTTCCTGAAGAGAAGCTGGAAATGCTATTCCCAGGGAGAGTGAGAAGAAGTAGATTATTGAAGGCACTTAGAGACATTATCACCCTCTTCCCAAACAGGGTAATTCAGCAGGATGATAGGCCTGTATTCCATTGCATCTCTAGTGCATCCTTTGAGAAAGAAGCACAGATTGCATTTTCTGTCAAATAAACTTTATTGTAAGAGATAAGTGAGGGAGGTGTTAGGCCATTTGGAGGGTTCTGAAAGCAGTATTACACGTTCTGTCAAAGAAGGAAAACTTGACCGTCCAATGACCCTAATGCTTACTCTAGTCAGTGCAAAATTATTTACCACAATTCACCTGCTAAATCATCAGGCGGAGCAATGAAAAGAATAGATTTTCTTAATGTCACTCAGGTGATTGGTCTATCTGGTAATTCCTTTTGACACTAAAAAGAACAGATTAAGCAGCAGGAAATGACACAGCAGCCAAATTCCCAGCACTTGCTGCCCATTTCAGCTGGATTGCTGTACCCCTCCCGAATCCCACATCTGCAATATATGCAATGTCCAAGGAATCACTGAATGGAATTAACTGATATGCTACTATGTGATGGGGTCTTTTTCCTAAAGGAAAAGCTTTAGCAAAATAAAGAATCACTCATGCAGGAATTTTAGGGTCAATGTACAAACAGATCTCAGATCTCTTTTCTCTACACAATTATGTCCAGGGAAAATAATCCCTAGTTACTAGCAGTACAAGGCCTATAAGGTGCAGCTAAACAGTGTCCATTTAGCCTGATAAAATTATGATATATGTACCATTTTACTCAAAAGGAAGCAGTAAGAAAACACTCATGTTATTGCTGTGTTTTCCATAGTGGCTAACCACTGACTAAAATAAGAATTTAATCCTCTGCAAAGCTGTATTTTTAAGTTGACTGGAAAAATAACTTTCAGATAATAGACTAGAAGGGCTCCATTAGGAACAATAGAGTATAAACAAGGCAAACCAGTCATCAATACCAAATTATGATAAACTTTTACATTTAGTGGAAAAAAAATTAAACACTATTTTTTGGGTGTTCTTTTATACTTATTTCAGGATCTATGATAGAAATAATTTTTAAAAACAATTGTATCAAACACATAGGATAGAGAAAAGATCTTTATCAACAACAGATAATCTATTTCTAGATATTCTTTGCACTAAGTTTAACATTTAGTTTGCATCACTAAATCATATTCTGTAATGCATTCCCATTTAGCATGCCTCTTGGCAGGCTGGCCAGACGGCTCCTTGGACAGCATCTCCTAGATTTCAGCTTGAGACCTCGTGACCTATATTTTACACCATTCCAATTACACTGCACACTTTGAGTTGATACACAACATACCATCTTCCATAGTGGCATAGATTGCAAAAAACAGTGGAGATGATGTTCAGTGAAAGAAATACCAAAATCACAGGTTTTTCACTGCTGGAATCTTTTAACTTTCCACCCCCCCCAACAACCCAAGGATTTCTGTTGACTTTTGCTCACTGGAGTTTCTGTCACTCCTAGCATCACATAGAAGATTGCTACTGAAACGTCAGAGAAGCTGGTAGTAAAAACAGTAGTGACAGCACAGGAGGCAGTAAGGTTTTCACTGCTTCAAACTCATATTCTGTGTTCTATAGTAAAAGCACAACAAATTTGAGGTAAAGTGATAGTTTGTGTGCAATTATATAGAGGAAATGAAATTTAGAGGCAATAGATATGCATTTTTTTCATAGAAAGCACAGGGTTTGAGTTTGAAATAAGGGATATTTCTTATAATTTTTGTTTAAAAGCCATAGGAAATAGCTTAAAGTATTTTTATTCTAGCCAACCATATGTTAGGAAAATTAACACTATCCCAGAATACATCAAGGGAAGGCACAATAGTATTTTATCTTGGTGACTCTGAACTCTTTGATTCTACATATGTGCTGCTCTTTACCTTCCAAACATCATCCTTACTAAGTAATTTTTATGGTCCCTTCCAACTCAAACCATTCCATGATGTTCATGGAGTTTTTTGGTGTTTGGGGGATTTTTTTGGTGGAGTTTTGGTTTTTGGTTTGGTTTGGGTTTTTTTTGAGATAAATACAATTATATTTGGATTCCATAACTGCGTTCATAGGGTAATTCTACAGAATATAATCACTGCGATAAAGAACATGTCATCACCAAGTTTTATCGCTCCTGGCTCATCTCATAGATCTTAAATCACATTGAAGGAAGAATGTGAATCTCCAAACTTGTTTCCAGAAGCTGAGGGTGTGGTGGGGGTGGGGCATGTCTTTCCTTTGACATTTGAAGGCACATAGCAACAGATTGCTCCCATCAAAACTCTTCAAAAAATTGATCTGCCTAAATGATCTAGGACCACTAAACTCCACAAAGAAAGAAAACCCTATGGCAACAAGCCTCAAAGTACACATGAACATAACTATGCATTTGAGTTGCACTATTAAAACCAGCAATCCTAACACTAAATATGAAATTTAAGGATGAAGGGACATTTACAGAGAGTGAGAATTCATAAGGATGTTCCTACAGGTTCTGTATGTGGGTGTATATGGGGGAAGTGTGTTTTATTTAAATGAATATTGACAGCGAAAATGTGGCAAAAACATTTACATGAGCTTTTGGAAATGTTTTTCTTAATTTCTAATTATTTTCAAACTAAGAAAATGCTTAGGACTATATTAAATCCCAAGGGAATAATGTAAGCACTACCTCCAGCTTAACCTTCACATGAAACGCCAATTATGTGAGAGAGTATTTATCCCTGTATGAGGCAGGTAGTAGAAACAATGTTCTAAGAAAACAACTAAACAACTAGAACAACTAAGCCTAACATGAGGCTTAGTTTTAGAAATTAAGCTCTTGAGGTTTTCAGTCACTGGTAGTTTATTTTAGTGCTGTGCAGACAACCTCCTTTTCCAGCCTTATGTTTACATGCAACGAACAATCTCAAATTGGGCAATTTCTACCCGGTTTAATTTACTGCTAATTAACACTGTAAGGCAAGTGAGGCATGGGGCAAAAAAAAATAAAAAATGCAATCAAGCAAACCCTTGGGTGTCTGGATCATGTATACAAAGGTTTCCCTCAAGTGCTTTGCTCTGCTTCCTGCTTTACTCTCGCCACATTTGCTTTTTGCCCCTTTTCTCAGATGTTCTTTGCTCCTTCAAGTTTTCCTGCAGCTCTTTCTTAGCATCCTTGCTGCACCACAGCCCTTCAAGGCTGTTCCTGCCCAATGTGGTGCCTCCTTCCAAGAGTGTGTCTTCAGTCAGATGCTCCCACACCCTCAGCTGCCTCTTTCTTTCCTAAACAGTTTTCTGCAGTGATGTCAGCACAACAGATAACACTGTGGCTACTTTTGTGCCACCAAAGAAGCATTTACATGTAGTTATTTACTTAAAAGAGCAGGAAAAATGCAGTGTTCTGTTTTCTCTCTGGTGCATTACAACTGTTGCTACCACTAGGAATGATGAGAGACTGCTGTAATGACCAGTCCACGCTTCTTTAAATGTTTTGCACTGAAGAACTGAAACAAAAAAGCATCTCAACATATCGTTGGGGGATTTACTGAAATAAGGGCAAAATAGATTTCTACAAGTGAAACCAGAGTGGTGACAGAAAGACACTTCTCAGAGCTATAGGGAACCCAAAAGCCATATGGCTTTGTAAGAAGATTGAAAGAATGGAATATGATCCCACTCTAGCTTTCACTCAGTAGGGTTATTGCCAGCTTCAAACAGACTCTAAGTCCAAATTTGCAGGAAAAAAAAGAGAACTTCCAGACATTCAAAACTATTCATTTGATGTAAATTGTCCCTCTGAAAAGACACTGTGTACCTAGTCATTTCCAGATCAGGGGGGAACAAAATCAGTAAAAATGCCTATTGAATGCTGTATGTGCATTTTGTAATCAAAAAATGTGCATATGTTATGACAAACCAGTGATGACACTTTGTGGGTTTTCTAGCTAGCAGTGTCTTTGGGGTTTTTTTTCCATTAATCTCAGGATTCCAGCTGAACTGTGACCCACAGTGCATGTGCTATTGAAATCTTTTCACAGCCAGCAGTTCTCAGGATTTTAAATTGAAATCAGGGAAGAGGGGACCTATTCAAAATTCACACATACATGTTTTCCTTTATGTTTGTCAAGAGATTTTGAAATGGCTTTTGCTAACTGAAATAACAGCTAGAAATACACTTGACATTTCACTTATTTTTGAGTATTTTTAACCTCGGTGCAAATGTTTCATCTCTTATCTTGTATACTGGGATGCAGTTCATGAAAAATTTATTTTCCATGTGGCATCCAATATTTGGAGATTATACCACCTGGAATCTATTTATTCAAACACACCTGGTGCTGTCTTCTCTTTTTAGACTGTATTACAACTTAACCTTGCCACTACCATGAATCATAATTTCTGGGCTGTAGAGAAGTCTGTTTACTTCTTTCCCAGTAATTTACATACATTTTGGAAAATTACTGAAAATTTAATAATTCCCAGTTCCATTCTACTGGAGTTTCTCTACCAGTTTTGAACAGTACTTTTGTTTTTATTTTTTAATTTTTTATGTTTGTTTCATAAATGCCAGCAGGGAGCAAAGGACTAGGCACTCTTACTATCAGAAGCCAAACCTTTGTTACCCCGAGCAAATTTATTGCTTTGTTTTCTGTTTCATTTCACTGTTCTCCAAACAATTCCTCATCAGGGCATCCCTTGAAGAAGCCACAAGCCCTGAAATGAGGGACTTTTTTCCTATAATTACATGACAGAAGATACTTAAAACTCTGTGCACCTTAATGCAAGTCTCACTTTGGCACTTTATAGATATTCCCTCTCCTAGGGCCTGAATATCAAAAGAAATATTTTATATGAATTCATAGTAGATATTTTGTATTAATTAAATTATTGTTAGAAAGCCAAATACCATAAAAATTGCTATTACTATATTTTTCAATGACCATAATGTACATCATTAGAAGCAAAATTAACCCATTTCATCTTTGCCCTTCATTTTCCAGTGGAAAACAATCTGTGATTATTTTCCAATATTCTGGCATTGTGAAGATGATGCTACAATATTTTATCTGTCCATTTTTGCTAAGCCGTTTTTTCAGACCACTGGGTAAAGAAGCAGTTTATTTCAAAACTATCAGATATTAAGTATAAAACAGAAGTCTAAGGAATAAAAATGCCCTCACTGCTACTGTCCAAAAATAAACCTTTTACACACTAAATTTTAATCATTTCCCCTGTAAGTTGCTTCTATTTGTTATGCTGTCTCTCTAATATTGTTTTTTCTTGAAAAGAAATTTAAAATCTTGACAATTCTGTCCCTTTTTTGTTCATGAAGAGTTAATAAAATGGTGTTTCTCAATCATCCACCTTGAAGCAAGTACAGGGATATTCCCTTAATGAGTTGGGGGTGGGGGGAGGATTCCTTCTCCCCTCAAGATAAATAATGGAATTTCAAAGCAATTTGTGAGAACATTTCACTGTTAGTTATTTGGGGCTAGCCTTCCCAAAATACAAAAATATTTACTAAAGAAACAGTGGCAATCAAGATTGTAGCACACCACCCCTTTGCCAATCTCCAGCACTCACCTACAATATCATCAAGCTCCCAATGCAAACTCTCAGTATCAGCCTGCAGCATCTCAGCATCTGTTTTCTCAGTGTTTGACTGTCACACAATTCAAGCATGGTCGGTTACCAGAACTTAAACCACCCAGAATTCTATGGTTACTGCTCCCACCAGACTTCACAAGTCTTTATTTGGGCCTAGCAGGTCTACTGGATCATCTACCCTGGTCAGCTTCCTCATTGCCTGTATCAAGATGCTCACAAGACACCTGGACTCTAAAGATGTCTTTGCAGAAGTTGTTCAAGAGCACACTGAAGATTAATAGTCATGGTACGAACACACTCTCTAGTTCTCCAGAAAGAGGCTTTATCTATATTTTATTCTTGATCAGGTTGTCTATAGCAGATGCCCATCAAAATGCCACACTTGCTGATCTGGTCCTTGCTCTGAAGTTCCCTAACAGCTCCACGTCTTTCCTGAGACACAGCTACAGGCTCACCACTGGACAAAGCACATCTGTTCTTCCATCCCATCCTGATCCTCTCAGCAGCATGTACACATCCAGAGCAGCCCTTTAATTACGTAACCTATCCTTTACCACTTTGTGATTCCAGTGAGATCATAGCTCTGTGACTGCACACCGACTTCTCATTCCTCTGGTGAGATTTCCATGCTGCAGGCATTCATGCATGGCATAAATGAAGCTTAATGAAGGAAAATGAAAACTTCTTGCTTTTAGAATAGAACCACCTGTGCAACACGACTCTCTGGAGAGAAAGAAGCATAACAGTAATATGTCCTTGTTATAAAGATGACCATACCAAGCTATGTACAGTAATAGATCTTGTGGTCAGTAAGCTAACACAAGTGATTATTGCCCTCCATTCTGTATCTTTGGGACTACATCTTCAGTAGTGCACTCTAATTTTGAGATTCTAAGTATAAGAAAGATACTGCCATGCTAGAATGGATAACCAACCCTGTAAATTCAGCAAAGGGTCAGCAAGACATCTAGGGTACTGGAGAACCCAGTGTGCCAGAGGATGCTGAGAAAACTGGCTTAATTCTATTCTTTAAAAAAAATTTAATGTGGGATCTTATTGCCACAATTAACTACTTAGTGAGAAGGTAAAGCCAGATCCTCCAGAATTATCTGGAGGTACACAGTGCCAGGGTGAGAGGCAACAGAAATAAGATGTTTGAAGGGAAATTCTAATTAGATATGAGGAAAAAACCCTTTCACTCTGACAGTGATCAAATACTGAAACAGGTGCCCAGAGAAGTTGAGGAATTTACATTTTTGGACATGTTCAGAATGTAACTGAACAAGCTTCAAGAATATTTTTATCCAAATTAAGCTGGTTCTGCTTCAAGTGTGCAACCAGGCAAAACAACCTCCAGAGGCCCCTTCCAACTGAAATTATTCTTGGATGATATCACTATTGAGGTCGCTAAAACACATCAGATAAAAGACTGTTTTTTTCTTCTTTTTAGTTTTGTTGAAAGTGTTGAATTTCCTTCCTACAAAAGAGTGAAAAATACACCCAAATTTCCTGAAGTACACAAAGACATACAATGTTGCATTAACTCCTCATCATCTGCCTAAATATTAAAGGAAGTAACAAAATTAGGAGCTGAAATCTAGCAAATGAAATCAGGAAAATATATTGTATTAGAATACCTATTGTGTGTTTCTGATAAAAAAGGTGACTGGAAAATTCTAAGTGTAAAACTTCTTCCTCAAGATTTTTGTCACCCGTAAAGTTAAAAGTGATAAATAATGATAATGAATATGACAACGTATAGTTTAAAGTTTTTTCAGTTTTTTTTTTTTTTTTAGAGTGTAAAATGGTTGAGAAATTTACCTATTTGGCAAGCAGTCTGAAGATATCCATCTTGACAGACCTCAAAGCACTTCACAACTCTATAATAATAGACTAATTCCATTTACTACTGAAGTGCAGCCAACTATGAGACAGAACACAGCAGTGGTTTAACAGCACAGATGAACACTGTCAGCCCTTTAGATTAGTAGGTAGATGCAAATATATTATCCATTTAAAAACCATAGGGTGCTTTGAGACAGACTAGAATTAGTCAAACTTCTAAATAGCAAAGAAACCAGGAGTAATATCACTGGGTTTTTTTGGAAATGTGTTCCTTTATTGCTTTTTGTATTTTCATTCTGATTGTTTTTTTTTGTTTGTTTTTTTTTTTTTGTTTTGTTTTTGTAGGTTTCTCTAGTTTTTTTTCTGTTTTGGTTTGGTTTTTTTTTGTTTGTTTTTGGTTTTTTGGGGTTGTTTTTGTTTTTTTTTTTATGTAGAATTATTAGAATGCTTTATTTGGGATAGCTAAAAGCCTTATTCCAAATGAATACTGAATTTGACCTGAGTCTAGAAAAAAATTAATTTCATCTATGGAGCTCATACTAATGTCTCCTTTGATGGCCTGCAGTTAAATCCTGACTCACAATGAATTAAACTACTGAGTTTGTTCTGATCCCAGCTCAGAAATGTTTTACTTTTCCACAATGCTTCTTGAAGTCCCTCTGAAAAGCTTAATGACATATACTCTTGGTATTTAAACATACAGGGCTCAATCTGTTGCTTAAATAAAAACGTCTAATGCTATTTGTCATGCTCCAGGATTATGTGAGACATTGTCAGGAGTCTGGCAGATATAACAGGATCTATGGGAGACTCATGCCCATCTGGAAAGGCAGCTGGAGGCTAGATTTAGGCAACTAAATCAAGTCTCCACTGCAAATTTAAAAAGCATCAAGCTGGTGCTACACACTCCACTCTTCCTACAGTTTCCGCCTATTTTATCTGGTGATAACAATTACTGTGGAAGTGCCAAATTTTTTTTTCTTGCTTTTAGAAACTGTAAGGGCTTCCTACAAGTGTATCAGTTCAAAATTACAGATTTCACTGGCAAAGAAAGTGTGTCTGGTTCTGGTTAGGAAGTGTGTCCTTAACAAATTAAATCACCAGAATCTGAGGTAGAATTATCATTAGCAAGACAGAGTTTTATAATTAGTAGGAAGAGTTTAATACTGTACCTACATTTGTCATGTAACAGAGGTTATAAGCTTTAGTTGGTGAGCTAATCTGGCCAGTGCCACTGTTCAGAATTGAGTGCAATGAGACTGAACACATGTATTCATAAGGACCAATTTTTCAACTTTTTCATTCTGCAAAGATAGTTGAAGATTAAGTGTAACAAATAGGAGAAATAATATTCTCTTATTTTGGACAGTTGAAGAGGTTTAGTTTGCTAAAAACCTTTTTTTT
>PYHW01010833.1:11503715-11542646 GCA_013186435.1 Turdus rufiventris | reverse complement strand
GATCTGCCTCCAGCCCCTGCATAAATATGTGAAAAAAAATGTTACAGAAAGTCCAAATGGCACAATAAAAACTTCTTGCCATGGACTCATTATACAATGTATCATATGAACTCTATCTGTAAAAACGCCTTTTGGTATGTCAGACTTCAGATGTGACTTTTTTAATGTGGTTACAAAATAATTTCATACTTCTTTCATGTGCTAAAATAAATCTTATAATTTAAAATTAAAGAGATGAAAGTACAGATTTTACAATAATCTGTCTTAACTTTGAAATGGATTCATGCCTGGATAAAAAGTGGAAAACATGACATGAAATTGTCTTCATTCAAAAATTATTGTCAAATATTCACATAGCCACCAATCTTTAGGCAATCAAATTACTTTAAAACTGTGGGGGTTTGGGATTTTTTTAATTTGTCAAAAGGCCACAAAACAACTATAAAACAACTTATTTTTTTTCCATAGGCCATCATAATTGGCTGTAGTTGTACAAGACTTTTTTTTTAAAGGCTATATCTTTAAAAGTTATACATGTACTGAATGAAAATATTGTCCAGTGAGTGATCTTTGATGCAGTTCCATCTGAGAAAGTCACATATGATTTTGGGCTTGATTTTTACCTTACTCTTAGATGGACATTCAAACAAAGAAAAAGTGTATTTCATTCATGTACATGAGTTTATTTGGTCATTTTATGCTAGGGTATTAGCAACCAAAGATTATATCCATTGCCTATGCAAAATCTTATCAAGCACCTCAGCATCACAGCACCTCAACAGAGCTGCCGGAAAATGAAAAGGACTATGATGTCAAGCTACTTCATTAACTTTAGGTATTATTTGAAGTGCAAAATGTTTCAAATTGATCACAAATGTAATGCACCAACTACAAATGTTACCTCTCTTCTTGTTGCTCAGTGTCTCTTATTCTTGTTTCTAGTAAAAATATGTACAAACAAGTTACCTGGGCTGCTTTTTGTAGAAGGTAACACATCACAAACAGCACATTTTTAGGATGCAACATAGCACGAGCTCAAAAACTCAGAGTATACGTTTTCCCTTTGAGACATCAATGTTGTATCATGCTCTTTAAGCTGATCACAGAAACTTGGGCTAAATTTGATGTGGTGCAGAGAATGAAACAACAGTTAAGCAAGTAAACCAAAACAACAACCTACCATCAAAGACAAATTTTCTGGTTTGGGTAAATTTTTAATTAGGAGAGATTTTGGAGAGATCTCAGTGCTGGAGCTGGACACCAGCAGAATACAGATAATAAAAAGTACCAAATAAACTGCAAATTTTTTAAGTAAAGGCCTGCTGTTGTACAGCAGCAGGAGAGTTGATCCATCCATTCACTGGTACCTCTCAATGCAGTGTTTACTGTTTAGTGGGGTCACAAAACTTCTGTTACCTAAGAATTGCATCCGTGCAATCAGATTTCATCCATCTGCACAAACACAGGCACAGAGACAATCTTTCTATAATCTGTCCTAGTTCTAAATGAGTTAAATAGTTTCAAATTAAGCTTAGTGTTACTTTTTTTAATTGCTTGTTACAGTTTGTCTTCAGGTAAACAAAGTTACTGCAAATATTTCAATTTAGAAACTCTTGGTCTCCAGAAATAGTGTATGGACTATTAGATTATTTGGCCTACAAATTATTTATGTTGTGCTGTTTTGGGGTTTTTTTTTCCTTTTTTGTAAAGAAATTGAATATTGTGATTTTATTAGTATTAATTTGCAAGGCCTTTCCCTCTAGCTACAGCATTAATGCAGAAAAGAAAGTGTTGCTTTGTGTATAAACTGTTTTCAAGGTCTAAAATACATTTCAGAACTAGAGGAAAAAAATCTTGTTTTTTCACTTAAGGGAAAAAAAATGTTGGCTAAAATATGTTTAAGCATAATTCTTTCTACACTGAGCCATGTTTGGCCTTGTAATCATTATTTTTTATAAATTTTTGAGCATTAAAAATAACTAAAAAATTACTTGAAATGCAGCAGTCACTATTGAGTTACATTATAACACTGCTTTACCAGCAATATTTTGGTATCATTGAATTTTCTTGTTTAAACCCAGAATAAGATGCAAATCCAATTACAATGCAAACCAGTACAAGAGACCTATAAATATTATATTCAAACAAGAGGCATGTTTTTAATTGGAATTGGTTTGAACATTTTTGAATGGTTGGGCATAGCACAAATGTACTGGGGTCAAGGGTGCATGTGGGTGTGTGTGTGTGTGTGTGTGTTGTTTAAACCAATAGATGGGCTCTCTTGTTGTGGCAACAAAGTCTAATTTGGTGAAAGCCCAGAAGCTAAACTTAGATCAATCCTCAAAAGAACATTGCAAATTGTCAAGCACGGTGAAGTCATTTCAGAAGAATAGAATCAATTCAGTGAAGAAGTCCAGGCAGTCTATCAACTTGTCTCCTCATTTATATGGAGCAAGCTAATCTAACCAGCTGGTGATGGCAGTGCTGCTTTAATAAAAGAATCAGAAGGATTGAGAATTCCTATAAGCTGTTTCGTGAATAGGTTGTGGAGAGAGCTTCTCCAGGTTTTAAACAAGGTTTTAATAGTTGAGGTGCACTGACAGTTTCAAACACTTCATTGCATTTTTATACCCTATGCTAATCTCCAATAAAGGATTATAATCTTCAGGGTTGTCAATTGATACCCTTCACCAGCACAAAAGTCATCCTAAAAGAAGCACAATTACAGAACTACTCAATCTAAGGAAACAGAGAAAACTGGAAAGCACACCCATCTGTGGCTGTGACTAAAGGAAGTATCACATGTTGTGAGCATGAACAGAGGCCATCTCCTTTCTCTGCACCAAGCAGCCTGTTCTGTACGCTCCAGCATTTCAAAATCTTAAACAGAAGATTTTCATCTTTTTCAATCACAGAAGAAGCTACTATGGGAAGACTTTTGTTTGATACATGACATCTGTTTGGTCTATCTTTGCTTCTGCCTTCTGAAATTGGATAAAGACAGTAAAAAAAAATAATTCTTGGGTATTGCTGAACCCTTTTTTTAAGCAGATTTCAAATTAGCTGAAGTTTAATAAACATGGGCAAGGCAGAACATGAAATTTTCTTTATATAGGATCTGCTTTTTTGTACAGCTTCCAATATGCCAACATTCCAAGGGAAATACCAACAAAGATGGCCATAATACACACTGCCGACAATCAAAAATATCCTTTTTCTGCTTTAAATTCCAACAATTCAACAGCTCTCAAAAGTTATGGAAGAAAACTAAAATTAGCTGTAAAAGTTCATCCCATAAAAGACCTTTTCAAGTTAATTCTGAACTGAATTATTAGCAGATGGAATTTGAATTTCAGCATTTGTAAAATAATTCAACACTTTGAACAATGGGCTCTCTAAGGATTTCTTCAGTTTTTCTTATTAATCTCTGCCAGTAGAAGTAAAGAAAAACAACTCTCTCATCATCTGAATTTTTTTTCCCTTTTATATACTTACTGCAGTGGTGACCATATGGTTAGAGTCCCATCCTTTCAATCTCTTTGTACTTTCCAGTGTTTGTGTGTGTTATTGAATGGCTGCCATACATCACCCCAGAGGAAGGGTTAAGTTTCAGTTTTGGATAATGGATTTGCTGTACCATAATATTTTTCTACAGTGATTTACCCTATCAGCAAAGCCCTTAAAGACTGACCCCTTCTGAAATGAAAGACTTTTACATGGCATCACCTGGTTACATCCATTTCTACTTATAATCTCTTCAGTTGAATAGTTTTACTTGATATAACTTGAACATGAATAAGAAAAGAAAGCTATTGAAATATGATACTCACTGAGTAGCACCTATATGGAATAGAGATCCACTCTTCCACAGGTTTCACCATGTTCCCTTTTCAAACCATTCCCATTTGGCCAAACCCAAAGACCTTTTACATTTGCCTACAGCCTGACTACCAAGACCTTCTTCTGGAATCAAGAGACACATTTTGAAGTTGGTCCCAACTGCTCTGGTATTTTCTATGAGAGCACTCAGGAGAACATCTGCTTTTACTCATGTTTTTACTCTTCCTTTTGGAGTTCTCGTAGGCAAGACCTACTGACTGAAAGGAAAGAAATGAAAAAAAAAAAAAAAAAAAANNNNCTCAAAGAAGTACATAGGCATCCAAAGACACAAGAGGAGATTTTGCATATTGAGAAAGGGAGAAAAATTGACAACAAAAATATATCTGAGAATTTAGTGGTCACTGGATCCAACTTCTTGCTGCCAAGCAAACATAATTGTAATTATCAGAAGCTGTATAGCATTGTGATAAGAATTTTCCCTTTTCCCAGAAAGTTCTTTTCTAGCTAGACTATACAATTGCTTTTTAAAATACTCCACCAAAATATACTCATGCCTAATTTCTCCATTTACTTCTCTGCCAGCACAGGATTTTAATAGAGTCTTCCTGTTCTGGCACTTACTTGTGTCTTCATGCATTTAGAGAAAATAAACACAGTCCCCTCTCACTTCTCATTTTTCTACATTAATTATGTCATCCTCTTCCAGACCTCCCTCATAAAGGAAGCTACTATTCCTCTGAGCATTGTAGATGCTATTGTTTACTGTAATTTGAAATCATCACCTGAATATGGAACAGATAAAAGAGACTTTTACAGTATAAATTTATGACTAAATTTTTATTTTGTCTACCTCCGCTGGAAATTCCTGCTTCATTGCCCAGAAGACTTTAAGATTCAATTTGACTTGGGTGATCTTGTAATGATTGAGCCTCACTCAAGGAACTGACAATTTTCAAAGCTGCTGCTCTATCATACATGCTGATATTAGCCATGACAAGAAAGAGCAACAAAGAAAAGCAAACAAACAACCAAAAAAGTAATAAATCAGACTGTAAGAAAACAGTACAATTTCAAAACATTTTTACCCTTATAAACCATACATAGTCTTACTTAAGTAAATAACTTTACTTCTGACTCCTGGAAGAGTATGTCTGGACTTTTCTGTATGTCAAGCAATTATTCATACTTCAGATGGCAATATAATCTTTTCCTGCCTCTGCAATAGCTGAATAATAATTTGATAAATGAAAAAGAAATATTGAATAACAATTACCTGCCATAGCTAATATCCAAAAGATGACTCTAAGTATATTAAAAAAATATATCCCTAAATAAAGATCCTGTTAAATTGCGTTATAAAAGTTGTATTGTACTATGAAACAAAAGTTCTATTCAACAGATAGGAAAGACAGTCAGCTACAGTAACCAACAGACAATATAGGTTGCAAGAGAAAAAGCACATGATTCAGGAATTAGGAAGAGAAATGTGGATCACTAGACAGCTACTCTTAAGGTCTATTTTGGCTAAAGGAAGATATTTTTATGCATTGTTAGCTGCTTTTGTGAAATATGTTTTAGGATAGCATGAACATCCCTAATGGACAGATATTTGAATAAGATCACCATCAAAGAAGCATATCACAAATAACACAAGGTTCATTTTCCTGTCTGTGCAGACAACAAAAAGTGAAACTTAGAAATGCATTTGTGTGAAAATTTCCTCCAATTACAAAACCTCCACCACCGTTAAGCACCTCTATCATAAAGTGTTTGGGAAAGCTTGGAGCCTTGTTTTGCGCATATCCAGGGCTCCTAATAAAATAACTTTAAAAGCAAAGGAGCCCCTTGAAGGAGAAAGCAGATACAATCTCAAGTAAATAATGAAATAATAATAATAAAATAATATTTGTGAGTTATCTCAGAAACTCCTTCCTCAAATCTATTATTAGTGTTGGGTTTTTTAATCCCTGTACTTCTTAAGTTCATAGTTTTGTTAACAAAATAAAGTCAAGTGTTACACAGAACCATGTGAATATTACCAACACTTGACACTGAAGGCAGATTCAAACCCCACAAGACAAGCCTTTAAATAAAACTTATATCTGATCATGTAGGGGCCTGTCATCATTCAAGTGCCCAGATGTGCATCTGTTCTTTACACACCTCACATGCATTACACCATGGACAAGGGCAATCCCTCCTCCCTAGTCTGCATGGGACATAGCAAGAAACAAGGTGCAAGAAGCCATGGGGAAACTGCCAGTTCTTTGCCATTGTAGCAGCAGTTTTCTTTTGAATCAACATAGGAATTTTAATATGTTCCAGTTTTGCTTGGAAAAGGGAAGGTGGCACGAGTATTTCTCTGATCAAATCTTTCAAGTGAAAGACAAAGTGGGATAGGTAAAGAAGGCTGCTGGTGATCTGAAAATGAAAGTAAGAGGAATGTACTTCCTCAGTCTGTAAATGACATAAAAATAACTTCTATTGTTTTCTGGCTAAAACCAAAGACACTGAATAGTCAGTGGCTCCATTTTTGCCATTTTAAGCATCCACGTAGTCTTAAAACCGTAGTATTTGTTTTCAGAGACACAAAAAAACATATGAAACACAATAAAGATATTTTTAAAAATATAATTGTAATATTATATAACTTCTAATTTTCCCTTTACTTTTTCTCCTCCTTCAGTAACAAGAAGCATCAGCAAAACATGTATTCATTAAAACTGCAACTCGCCATCAAATTTTATATCACTTATATGTTTCTTTGCCTGATGTTTGATAAGTTAAGCGGTGTTGGTTCCAGAAAGAAGCCTTTTCTGAGAGATAATATTCAGGAGAATAATCTGAAACTACACTACCAGCTTTGAGAGAGCAATATACTCCATGATATACTCCTGCTTGTTCAGAAGAAAAACCATGTCTCATTTAAATTGTGAAAGAAAGATGCACTGCTTTTCCATTTGTATCTCCTTTCCAGTTGCATAATCAAGTACCTTCACAGCACTGAATGGTCTCCATATGGTCCAACAGGCACAGAGAAGTTTCTTTCCCTCAGGGAGCAGCAAATCTACATTGGGGCATTGTGCAGGCATGTTTTCAGACTGCCTGGTGTCCAAAGCCTGGTTTGGACCTCTCAAGTGCTGACAGGATTTCCTACCTGACCTTGAAGCTACTCAGTCACTCCTGACTGAGAAGCAACAAAGGTAAATTTTGGGTGACAGAGGACCACCCTTCCTCAGCAGTGATAGACCAGTGTCTCAGATAATTTGGAGACTGAAACACACAATTATAGCCTCATCATCTTCCTGCTGCTGTTCTACAACTTTGCTTTGCCAGCTACTGACACAAAGCAAGATATTTCTCCCAGTTCTTCAAAGCTGTTTAATGAGTGATGAAAGTTGATAATAGAAATAATTGTTATGTACACTGCTCCAAAACTGACAGAAGAAACACCTACGAGTATTATAATCCTATACTCTTTTCCAGAAATAAAGAGATCTAGAAGAAGGTTGTTTAACTGTGCACAACTATCATCTTCCTTTCAGCATAATAATGGTTGTGTATCTCTATAATTAAAGATAATTATAGACCATAAAATTTGTACAGTGATTAACCAAAAACAAGATGATGTTCTGTGCTGCCAAGACAAAGATACCCATCACTGTAGTTTTTCTCTCTCGTATTTAGAATTTCCCCTCATTTAATTTCTGTTGCCTCCAGCAATACAGTATGTCTGTAACTAAAAAAAAAAAAACAAAAAAACCCTGATTTCCAAAGTGCCACGTTAAATCTGAGTTGCTCCATTATTTTAACCTTAATAGAATAGTGAAATGAGACTTTTACAATCATGCTTTAGCCAAAGAAGCACATTTATCTCTAATACCAAGGATGTGTTGAATGTACGTCCTGTAATAATAAATACTATAATCCTTACAGATATGGTCTTCACTAATGCCATTGCAGATGCTCTCATTATTAACTCTGCACGCCTAATCCCTTTCTGAATACCTGATTTCTGTAATTTCTATAATTATATAGATTACTCAGGCTAGCTATGCACCAAATGTAATGGTATTTTCTTCTTAATGCTATTTCTCCATTCACTTTAACGTCCATTACTAGCATGGCACATTTATTTCTTCTGATGTGAGATTTTCAAGAGGCACTTTGGATATATTCCTTTGAGGAAAAAAACACCAGACTATCACGGTTTTCCATGCAGTGACAAGAACATGTACAAATTAACTTACTATTTAAGAAGGAATAATTCTGAACTCTGAATATGTTCTCTGTGTTAAATACCTGTACCTATACATACTTCATATTTTTTCCTCTTTGCACATGTAAAGCTCAAGATACCAAAAGAAAGATTTCAGAAAGCAACAAAAGATGCAAAAACAAAAACTGTATTGCCGCTCTAATTTCTATGTATTTTTGTTGAATGAAATTTAATGCAATTAGCTTTTTTTTTTTTTTTCCTGTATATTTGTTTGAAAAGCAAAAGCAGGATATCATGAAGTGAGGCTAGAAGATCAGCAATTAGCCTATCTTCTGTTTGCATTGAGGGTTTAAATCCATGACCTACAACTGGTTTTCATGTAATCAAACAACACTTCCACTGTATAACATAACCACAGATATGCAACTGTCTTCACGGGTTTCAGTTTGGAAACATATTTATTTTTTTGGCAGGAAGCATTAGGAATTTCTCATTTTCTCTGGGGCTGTTTGGCCTAAATTCAAAGGATTTTTTGGATGCACTGTCATCATGAAAATGCTTTATTTATATTCAAATTTCTAGCCCCTCCATGGAGAATGATACTGAACATTTCATTCATTCCATTTTCACTGCCTGTTTTTCTTTATGACTGGAAAAGAAAAAGGACACTTTTTTGTGATTTATCTTTTTTCTTTACAGATTTCTTGAACAACTTTTATGCAATGGACCAGTCAGCATTTTCTGTTTCTGGTATTTGTGGATTTCCCCTCATGTGCACAAGGCTGACTCCAGAAGTCTTATGGCACTGCATCCTCATTGAAATAATGACAGCAGAAAGAGCTCTAATTTCAATGCAGGAATTATTCATTAACATCCCATGGCTACTTTGTTAAAGCAACCTTGTTTCTACTTTGTTTCTAATTTTTCACAACAGCACTTATTTGAAGGGATCAGAAATACCAGTGAAACACATTAGCAAACTGCACGTGCAAAAATCAATACTTTTGATGATATGTTTACCCATTTTGAGTACCAGAAAAAAATCAGTAGATTAAGTTACTTGAAACATTTTAAGGGAATAAAGTTCCATTTACTTTTGCTTTGCCTGAAGAAAGGAAGAGAAAATGCTAAGTTCATGTTGAAATGGAGAAACATGGTCATTTTCACAGTTTTTTTCAAGATGAAGGATGAAAAGGGTCACTCATTTCACACTGCTATCTCTTGAACTTCTCAAAAATAAAACAAATGTGGCTGCAGTCCAAGAAGCTCAAGCAGTCACCCCAGAAACTGACAGTATCTTTCAGGAATGAAAAATTACTGTCAGCATGAGAGACAGTTCTTAGTTTGCCTGTCATTATTTACTTCTAAGGTCTGACTAGTTTGGGGAGATGTCAAGGGAGCAGCTGTCAGATTGAAGGCAACAGAATTTGGAAAACAACCTAAACTTATATTTGAATCATGATTGATCATAACCTGCACTATGCAGATAGGTATAATATGGAAAAAAAAAAAAAAAAAAAAGAAGTTGTGCTCTCTCAGTTAAAATATCAGCAGAAATATAAACTAATAGTTTAATTTACAGTTGTCCAGAAATATTCTACAGAAATGAAATCTCACTAAAAAATAATTATTTGCTGAATTTCAGGTCTGTTAAAGTCTATATCAAACAATAAAAAACCTTATTTATATTCATAACTGGTTTGGTTTTCTGCACCCTTTGCCAAAGAGGAACAAAGCTCAAGAATTACTTGAAACATCAAATTTGCATTTTTCCCTACAATTCATCTCAAAGTATCTAATAAATAATCAGTAAGTAAAACATCCATTTTTAAAGCAGAAGGAAGTATGGAACTCGTGTAACAAACATCACAAACCCACTAACAAAATCCACATGTGAGATGAGAAAGTGTTAAGCTTTTCTAGCCCACAGCCTAGGAGTGGACTGTGGCTTTTAATCAGATTGTTTGTGTCTGAGCTATCAGCTAATGATGTATCACTTCCTTCAGAGTGGAGCTGACTTCAGTTTATCAACTTAGTTGATTTCTGCCATCTAAAACTGATCAGGCTTCTGTTATCTGGGATTTTAAGTGGATGGCTAATTCAAATAGTACACAGATCAAGAATTTTGCATTCCTAAAATAAATCTGGCATATCAGAAATTTGGTTTTTGCTTATACACAAAATGCATTCAGACGTTTTTAAAAAGATCTTTAGAGTCATGATACAGCTGCTGAATGCTGTTTTTTTCAGCACAATAATATTGATGGATTTGTATTTGACAACTTTCTGCACCACTGAAGAGATTTAAGTAGAATTATTCATTTGCAAACATCATGATTTCTTTTTCATTGCATTAGCAAAACATGAACATTTCAAAGAGAAAATGAAAGTCCCATCTGAAATTAAGTGCAAATGTCTCAAAGCTTTATATGAAAAGCTAAATTAAAAAAAAAAAAATTGCATCATGATTTACCTGTTCCTGGTGTCTTACGACCTACCACTACTCTAATTGCTACTTTTTGCTGCATTTAAGTTTTTCTCTTTCTCTCTCTCTAAAAGAATGTATATCCTTTTCTTTTTCTTGTTTCACAAGAACATATGCAGGCTATAATACCAGAATGTCAGATAATTTTTCACCTTGTAAAGTGATGTAAGGGTGATGCAGCTTTATTGATACACTGCAAATGTTACTGATTATGTGCAAAGACAGAGGTTGATTATTCACAAATACACATGTTATGTATAATAAGTTGTGCTGGGTTCAACTGGTGCGGAGCTAATTTTCTTCTCACATGTTCCTATAGTATGGGGCTGGTTTAGATTTCTGCAATGTAAGTACAGCTTGTTATTATCAGAAGCAGCTTCTTATTGCCAGAACTATTCTGAACTTTCACAGTTTCACTGCAATAAGCCAGTAAGCAAGAGCTTTTGGTTCCTTCAGGAATTATTTTTGAAATCACAAGGTATACATAAGCATTAGAAGTTTATCCTATCAGTAGGAAAGCAGTATTATTGCTCTCACTTAGTTTCTATGGCAGATTTTGGTGTAATTTTGAATGTTCTCCTACAACTGACCTGAAACTGATTAACACTTCTTCACAAGTACCAAGCAAGTAAAAGAAATATTTCATGTCTAGACAGTTTATTAATTATACAACCAATAAACAGCCACTCTCAGTATTGTTCTAACCATTAAATACTGTCATCTCTATCAGATTAGTCTTGGTAGCATAATCAACATTAAAGCAAGTAATTCATCTGGCAAATGCATCAGGATAAATCACTTGGACTGTATCAGAAATGAAAAATTATCTCAGAAAATCTAACTGACTGTTCCCAGGGATTAAAATATATTTTAAAACATTCTAAATCTTAGCTATTAATGCTGATATCACACTTCCTGTGTGTTTCAGGCTCCACATTAAAAGGAATCATGCCTATCACTGTGAGCTTTCAGAACAACAAAGTAATAGCAAATGAGAAGCTACCTAATCTTTTTTCCTTAAAACTTTTGAGTGCAAACCATTGCATGCACACAGTTCATCAGGGAGACTGGGAAGAATCTTTCTCCCCTAAATCTGCCAGCCACTCAAAAAACCAATTTGAATCCATTCTCTTCTTTACTTATTTATTCTTCTTAATTCCATAATGAAACCACTCTGATATGCAAATAGTATCTGTTTTTTATTTTTCTTATGTTTCCTCTGTGATCTTTCAGTGAGGCTTTTACTGACATTGCCCCTTTTCCTTTTACACTTTCATTTTACTCTTTTTGACCTAAAAAGAAGCATAAGTGAAGTTTGCTAGAATGTTTGTACTCAGTAAAATAGTTGTTCTTATAAGCTCAGAAGCTACACACTATGCAGCACAGGAGAAAAGTTCTCAAGAGGGACAAATTGAATTTTATGGATTTTTCCCTACAGTAGCAAACAAGACTTACACCCGTCCTGTGAAAAATCAGGCTCCTCTTGAATAGTCTCTGTCTGAGAGACGAAAGTTCTCCTAAGGGTAGGGCTCTGGCGCTCAGCAAGTCTTTTTAGGGAAGAAACTCTACTGTCAGCTCTTCCTTCAATTTTTCATTTCAAAAGTAGTATTATTCCTCTTGGTAAAAACAGAACACAAGGAAAAACTGCAAAGAATTTGTCATACACTATTACTTCAGAGACAGATAGCATGTTTTACAAAAAGTTTTTGTCACTATATCTTTTCTTGCTGAATTCTTCAAGCTTTCATTTGAAGATTTACTTCTGCGATCTTCTGTAAACATTATTTTCATAAGTTTATTTTTTTGGTGAAGGTTCTCTGCACACACCCTGATCCAAAAATTCAAGAGATGGGACAGTCTAATCTATTAGTACATATAACAATCCTATTATTCCTGTAGGATTTCATCCATGAATTTTCCAGTTAGTCAATAATTGATAGACAGCAATTCTTCCCCTTAAATGTATTTAATTGCTTCTACCATTCCGTTCATCAGGTTTCTTTGAACCTTCCTGTACATGTGGCAGACTTCTCTGGGATTGTAGCCTACTACTCCAACTTTGATGATATATATATTTATATATACACACACATCCTGGTGTTTTTTTTTTTTTTTTTTTCTTTTTTTTTAATCTGAAAAAGAACATCCATATCTCAGTTCACCAATTTACCTTGATGAAGTATATTTAGGCTAGTATGAAGACTTCCTTTACTAAAAGAATATTATACACAGTGATGATGCATCTCTCTTCCTATGCTGTATACAAACAAATGCTTGAGGCAGTCAAAACATTTGGGGGATGGGATCCTCAATACAAAATCAGGGTGTTCCATCTGCAGTCCTTCCTTGCCATAAACCAGCACCCAACTCTGATAGAATTGCCAGTTGTGAGCTAAACAATCACAGGATCATTTAGAGTGGAAAATACCAACTGCAGCAAGCCCAATGAGCCACATTTAAACTCAGCAAGTGTTGAATCTGATAATTTGTGGATAAAAACACACAGTCTATTATTGATAAGCACACCTGAAAGCTTTCGAAGGGTTTTTGGGGTTTTATTTTATGTGAAGTAATCCTTTTCTGTGTTTTAGCAGCAAAAGAATGTGCAGAACAAAACGCAGCAAAAGGTAAATCCTGTAATGCCATCATGGCAAGAAGCAGAATGCCTACTTTGGATAATATCAAGCATCTGATAGCATTTAACTAATAATTTTCTTCTGCAAAGTGTTACACAAAACAGGAATAATTGTCAGTAAAGACATGGAGGTAACACTCTATAAAGCATGTCTGATTTGCTCTGTAAAGCTTAAATATTTTTCAGAAATGTGTTGCTGGGTTTTGTTTTCTAAAGAGAGCAAATATAGTATAGATGTAAACATCAATTACTCCATCCAAAAGGAACAAAAGGTTACAAAGGTTGTTTTCCATTAGTGAAAACACCACACATATTATGAACAGAGATGAAGATAGAGAGATTTCAGTTGGATGTGTCGTGTAATAGGTCTCCATCATTACTGTATCAACAGAATTTTATCTTTTTGCATGATCCCCCACCACTTAGTGTCACTGGATACTTTTCCAGTCCATTTTACATGTCTGATGTGCCTTCTGGCTATATGTATCAGAAAGAGACTTTTGACTTTGTTGGCCATTCAGACAGCTGCTTATTAAAATGAAAGAGAATTCAAAAAGAAATGTTCAGAATGCCATGAGAGAATTTCTATGAGATGGAGGAGGAGTTAATGACATTGAAATTGAGTCAATAAGGTACCAAAGGTTCTTTGTATTGTTCTTTAAAGTGCTTTAGGGCCTAGGAGGACAATAACACCAGGAAAATAGAAGGCACAATGGAAGCATTACAAAAAATACCATTCTGTCTCACCCTGAATGACATCCTTCTATATCTGTCCTCTTTTTGCTGGTGATTCATCACATGCACTGAGGAGTAACAAATACACATTTACTCTGGCTTGGCAGAAAGGGCACAGAAAGTGCAGGAAGTCAGAGCTTGCTGCTCATATTTCTGATTTCCATGTCTCTGGCTAAATGCTTCCATGGAAGTTTAAAAAAGTGGCTCAAATTGGACAAATACAGTGAAAGTGTTCACCATTTTTGCATCACTACTTTTACCAATTGTTTTACTAAGATATTAGCATTAAAAATATGAACAGCATTTGGAACATGAAACACAGGCATTTATGCAAGTTAACAACATTTGAAAATCATCTAAATACTTTCTAATAGAGATGCTGGGAGTACAAAGCTTGCATAAAATCTGATATTTTGCTAAGTGATAGCTTTGTCTCGTAGTACTCTAAAATAGAATTATTCCCTTGGAAAAAATCACTGCATCCTCACGTAAATTTCTTTGACACACACTTTTCTGAAGTCCCTTTAAATTTTTGACCCTTTTATTTTTTTCCAAATCAAACCACCTAAAACTCACAGAAACACAGTTGTCTCAAGATGAGAAAAAACAAGAGAGAGATGTAAGAATATCTGATAGCTATCATCTAGGATTATACCTGCATTCAGATGTCTGCCTCCCATAATTCAGGTCAGGACAGTAGAATAGACTACTCTGGATCTCCAGAACTGTTCCAATAATAGTTTTGGTCAGCTCTTTCACATGCAGCTCTCCATACCCAAAAGAGGATTCCTACCAGCTGTGTCCTAAGATGTGACAATGTAGTTTGCCCTTGCAATATTATTGACTCACTCAAAGCTCACAGGCTGACAGACAAGGGCTGCTGCAGACCCTTACAGAAAGTGCTATCAATGTTTGCTACTCTGGGGTCAGCCAAGGAGCTTTCCAAGAATTATACCTTCAGAGCCTTGAGACAGCTTGTGGCAGCTCTCTCATGCTGTTGAGATATTTTGGCTGTGTTCTGGAGAACAAGAGTGACCCATTTTCAGGTTCATGGTGTGCAGCAGCAGGGGTGTTTAAAGCTACTGCTGCTCTGATTCATTTCAGATGTGTTTAGGGTGACAGTAGCTGTATTTTTCACATTGCTTGATAGCATTCACAGATTACTCTAGCCACAGGTCCCCCCATGACTTAAGACCTGTAGCATATTAGAGTTTGCATATCAATGCAGAGTTTAATATGATCTAAGCTTGTGTAGGTGACAGCAACAGAACTGGGGTGACCAATAAATGTCTGCTTAATAAAGCAATTCATAGCATTTAATTCTTTTGTACTGATCATCTCGTGAAATTTCAGATGCTTCCTATTTTAATGCACCTTTGCTTTCTCTGTGTATTTATGCTTTGTATTTATGGAGATAAGGAGATGAGCTAGAGAAATATGTGCTTATTTATCAGTCATACTTATTATTTGTACTCATATTCATTGGCAAACTGTTGGTGATTTACCATGGATTTTTAGCTACATCACCTAGCAAAGAAAACTTCTTCACCAGAATCTATTTTACTATTTCAAATTACTTTTTTTTTTAAAGTTGCTGATATTTCTCATAAACATGCATTTTCACTCGCTCTTCTATTCCTCTCATACTATTCTCATTACAGTGGGAGTCAATGTGAGGAAAGCAAGTGGCTTCTTCAGATAGAAGTATGTGGTCATAGCCATACTATAATTAACAGCCTTTTTTTCTCAAATCATGAGGCATGTTCTCTAAAAAAATGTAATATACACATACACAGACCACCAGAAGGAATCAGAATGAATTAACACAGACATTTTTGATTGTGGACAGTATCTATCCTCCAAAAGAACAAAATAGAATTAAGTAGCAAACACGAGTGAGTGACTATGTGTGTGGTGGATAGGATATTGGTAAATTAATATTCCAGAACTCTGAATAGATTTGGAATTCAATTTCATGAAGAAATTAGTTTAGTTTTATTTTAGCCAAACAGCATTATCTAAACTTAATTACTCTTCCTCATTGTTTGAAGTATTTCCATTTACAGAAGTGACAATTCTCTAACAAAACTGGCAATGAATACCAGAACTGAAGTGATACATCTTCTCTATGACATCGATATTTAGATTATTTAGATAGACATATAGATAAATCACAGCCTGACATCTTATCTTTAAGGGAAGAGGATTATCTAGAAAAACAACTGTGCACAAAAAGTGCAAAACTATATGAACATATTTACCTTATTTTTTTATAAGAAAAATATTTTGAATATTTATCATGGTTGCAACATAACTGCATCTGTAGAGCTGGGAATTGTTTTCAGGTATAATGCAGTTTCCAGAGATAAAGAATAGAGCTGGAATTCTTGGCATCCATGTTTCACACCACAGATACAACTTCACTATATCAATTTTGGCCCTTTGCTCAACTAACAACCAATTCAGGATATATTTCATAAGAATCACCAGAGTATCCGGCTTTTCTTTTAATAAAGCAGTTTGGAACATTTATCAAACAAGAGAATTGTAACAAAATGAATGTTCAACAAAGACAAGGACTATGAGGATGCCAGTGAAACAGCAGCAACAAAGAAGCATCCAACAGCACTTTTGTTATCAACACCTCAAAACCAGGGAATTTCAAACACCACTTTTTAGAACTAGGGAGAAGGGCAACACTCTTACACCTCTTTGGTATACCAAGTTCAACGTGCTGTAAGACTTCTATCAAAATTTCCCTTCCAAACAAGATCATTTCATCACGTATCTGCTCTTGGCACGAACCTCACCTCCGAACAGAGCACAACCTTTCAGCTGACACCTGGTGCACAGACAGCTGCTCCCTGTGTTAGGGCCAAGCTGCCAGATGTGTGACAGCAGCCCTGCACCTCTGCAGCAGCCAGGCCAAATAACTCTGGAAACAAGAGAGAGCTCCCTAGCAAAGCAACATCCCTGAGTCTGCACTGAGGAAACTTTCCTCTCTTTAGAAGAGAGTGAGTCCATAACAAGTATGTACAAAATCATGGCATTTTCCCATTTTTCAGTCACCTACAAGAGCTTTTACTTCTTTGGCCTAAAAGGTCACAGGATCATATAACAAAAAGGATTTAAGAGCTAAACAGTCCTTCAAGCCTTTCTGCAAAACAAAGAACACTCCAATTTGGACAAATTCAAATCCAGAATTGCCGTTCTTTAATGCTGACGTTTTAAAGGACAGTTATTGAAAATAAACTCGTGTTCAACTTTTTTCATATTCATAAACTGTTTATACTTAAATATCTCAAGGCCCTAAGGACACTAGGGGAAAAAAAAAAGCCCTTGTCAATATTTAGGGTATAACTTAAGAAGCTTCAGCTAACTGATTGGTATCAACCATGCTGTATCTACCAGAAATATTTTAAATGCCAAGACCATAAACTGGCGATGTACCGGACATAATCTGGTTTTTGTTCCAAAGGGAGTTGGGTGACAAAACAATTGTGTAGTAATTTCACTGTCAGCCAGCTCTGCAGTCTGACAACTGAAAACATACAAGTGAGTCAGCAGAGCTTTTATTTTTGTGAATAAGGTTGTATTTAACATGTTATACATGGTATAAGTAATACTCAGTGTACTAAGTTGCTGAAGATGAAAGTATCTGAGAAATAAAAATACATTTAATTAATATAAGTAAATTTAATTTAAAAACATCAAAAAACTGTGTTTAATATATGTGATCGTTTATGACAACTAGATGAACTGCATGTGGTTTTGATGTATTCTAATCAAAGCCTTTTTTATTCTTTCACTTTCTGCTCTGGGTGTGTAGAAGTGGTTCAGACACTTAATAATATTAGCCACACTTTCTCACAGACATTAATGCTTGAAACATTTCAAATCATTTTTTAATAAGCCCAGTACATCAGCAGACCGAGAAAGACTGAAAAAATGATGGCTGGCTCAAAACAACTATGGTGTGTGTGGGAGGGGGCAGATCAAGTTCAGTGAAGGTGGAATGGTGCTCTGCCCCACATCCCACCCCTCTGGAGCCTCCAGTGCAGCTGTCAGTGACTGGCACACTGGAAGCAATGTTCCACCCCTGTCCAGGAACCCCAGCAAAGCCCTGGAGTGGTCATCAGAGCAGAAGCCCCACCTGGGAGAAGATGGCCACAGGAGGCCAGAGCAAACAAAAATACACTGCACAAAGATGTACCTGGTTGTGTCCCTCATTACTGGGGCTTTGAAGGAAACATTTTCCTGACTTTTTCCTTTATAGTCTGCCCTTTGCACAATTTAACCAAAAAAATTACTTCTTGGGACTAGACATGAGGAGGTCCTAAAGCTGCTGGGTTTTGAGACAGGAATGTATCAAGATCTTGGCCCCATTCATCCAGAGGACTCTTTACAGGCTGAGTGATATTTTGCTATCCATGGGCTGTCAGTTCATGTGTAGCAGCATGGACCAGAGGATCCCACCCATCCAATTCAATTTCACTCACACAGCTTTAAGTATTCTGAAAAGCAAGACTCTATATGGGAAAAGGGTTTGTGGTGAAATCAACCCTACAAGAAGGAGCAAGATCGTAAGACAGCAGATAATAATACTGAGAGGCCCCTTTAAGGTCTTTAAGACTAGGGTTTGGGGCAAACCACCCCCTTTTGGGGTGGCACAAAGGGAAAATGTCAGGAAGTGGTATGCTCAGATAGAGCATTATAGCCACATTCACAGAGGGAAGTTGTTTCCTCTCCCCAGAACCCTCCACTCCCCGCCTGCCTCCCACCTCAAAAGGGTATTTTTAAAAGGGGATATTTGGTAGCTAAGATTTGCTAGACTAAAAGCAGCAGAAGTAACTAAGAAATGTTACTAAATTAGCAGTAATGTAGTAATAACATCTTTGACAGTAAGTCTTTTGCCCTAGAAACCAAAAAGATAATCACAGTAGCCTATCAAAAGCCTTCATATATGTGTCTTTTTCTGTATCACAAAAAATGCCTGCTAGAATGTAGCTGCGTAGAGATGTAGAGTTGAGACTCTAATAGCAGCATAAGCTATATGAGAGTTCTGCTATGCAGAATGCACACCGAAGCGTTTGCTTGGGTGCACACACTGCAAATTCCTCACCTTCAGACAGAAATTGAAACTGATGAAACATCAAAGATTTATAACTACTTGAAACACCACCACTTCTGCCCCAAAGGGAAAAGTTAACCTCAGGCTTTCAACCCTCCAAATTAATAGGCAGTCCTTAGACCTTAAAGTCTTTATTAGATCTTCAAATTTAGTGTTCTCACTGTACCTCTTATAGTTCTCTCACAAATTTACTTAAATAGAAAGAATGATTTAATTCCTAACAATAAAGTTGGACCAAAATAAAAGAAAAACATTGTGCACATTTACAAGTATGCGTCAATACATTAGCAGCAAAGAAACATATCATTATTACAAAATGCAGGCCTCAAATTAAAGGCTTCAAAAGCATTTTTATTTCAAATCAGTTTTTAAAGAGTATGATTTGTCTAACGTGTTATTAGGACCTCTTCAGATGAAAGGAGAAAAATGGATTAATAACAAAGAGCATACTGATTGAAATCTAATTTCTATTATCACAGCTAAATGATGTTTTTGCATGCAAGCTGAAGCTGTGTATTTTGAGATACGCAGTCCCCTAACACAATGTCACTCATTTCTCTTACTTAGAGCTATTTGAATTGAAAATAACAGTGCCTCAAGTAACTACACAATATAAAATGCTTCCAATTAGAAGTCGAGTCTCTAACTAGAGAAAAGAATTAAATCAATCATTCCCAGTGTTTTCAGCTGAAGAATAATATCCACATAAAACCACTTTAAAATATTATGTACCTGAACTATTATCAGCACTACTCAGATGATTAATTTTTCACCTCCCAAATCACACAGTTATAAAACCCCTAACAGAATTTCTATTCCATCAAATAATATTTTTAAAAAACACAGAACAAACTGAATCCGGAAGAACTCTAGACAATGAAAGACATTAAAACCATACAAAAATAAAAGAAACATATCATGAGCTGCCCCAGGTTCACAGATCCTCTATATTGTGTCAAGTACTCAAAAATCCTATAAACTGATCTGGAGGGTGAGAGTTAATTTAACCCCAGAAGTGAAACCCTTGATCCAGACAAGCCTTTCAAAAGCACAGAGAGCTCCAGACCCAACCCCATCTTCCAGACCTTCAGGGCTCCAAGGAACTACTTCTAGAGCAAAACATCCTGGCTAAGAGCACAGCCCAATTTCTCCCTTCCAGGCTTTGGGGCAGACAGCCATGAGAGAACTGTGTTTAATTTGCCTCTAGTGGAAAAGCGTTGCTATTTTCCTAAAGGTTACCAGAGAGCCAGTTGGGATGAAAGGTTGAGGACACATTTTAGTTTCCACTGATCTGCATTTTCTGATGTGAAAAAAAAAAAAAAATTTGCAAAACGTAGATCAGTTGTCACCAATACTGACACCGCCCTGTGGTTGCTGAATACCTCTGATCACTGAATGTGCTGAAAATCAAACACCTACAGCACGTGTGCTTACTTCTCTTGTTAGCTCCTAGACTGAGGGGAGATGTGTAAGTAAATTAGTACTGTGTGCAGCACAGCTTTTGCTAACCTTTTACAACAGGGATTAGGAGCCTTCCAAAAAGCAGAGAGAAGAACCATCGTAAAATTATAAGTGCAGTAATAGCAGAAAATGTAAATGATGGGATGTCACATGTGGAAAGCTGAGGCTCCTGGTCAGCTGTAGCCAATAGCTACACAGTCATTTTAGGCCAACTGCAAACTAATGTTTAGTCTGGACAATAAAATTATACTAAGACATTTAATTTTTTACTTAAAATTTCTGGCTTCTATCACAAAATCTAATGAGGATAGCAAATTAAAGAATTCATCTTCGCAACACAATGATGAAAAATGTTTCTTTCCCTAACAATGAAAACCTTGATCTTAAATCCTCTGATCATGACACTGAAAGTATTTATGGACCAGAATAAAACCAACTATCTAGATGTTGATGAAGGGATGTCCAGTGATTTTATTTTTCTATCAGTCTAATCTTGCAGGAAACAACAAACATCTGTGTCAACTGCTTGGCTAAAACAAGAATTTTGACAGCACACCTTCAACTTTTTTGTCCACAGAACTCATTTTGCAGGTTCTTGTCAGTCTTTCAGCAGAGAACACAGACACGCTGCAGTATCCATTGCATCGCTTTTACATCCTAGATACAGCTGAACAGATTCAAGCTACTCTTTCCTTCAACTGATAACTTATTTGCAAAAATACCATCTTATAGTAAGTAATTTATTTTTAGAGTTCTTGGAAAGTTCACTTGAACAAAAACAAGTTGGCTGGCTGTGTGTTAAACCTCACATTTAAGTTCTGCCTAGTCACTAGATACAGCACATCACCTTAGCCAGTGACATCTCGTGGACTTTCTAGAAACAGTGACAGAAATCATACTGAAGACACTGAAAAACAGGATGTTCAAAATCCTCTTTCTGTGAGTGTGCAATATCAGGGACATATTCAGCCTCCCAACACTTGAGCCCATGAACTGTCCCCACAAATGTCTATGTACAGAAAAGACCAAAATGATGCCTTGAAAAAAGCTGAAATAATTAACCCTTCAAAAGTCAAATGAATAATAGAAATCCAACATAAATCTCAAGAACTGTGCTTTATCAGGCAGGAAATGCTTATGGCAATGAAATCAAATATCGACAGAAGAAAAGTTAAGACTGTTGCTCCACTAGCAATACCAGAAACAATGCTGCTACTGAGCAGCGACAATGTTCCACACATATTGCCCTGGGAAAGAACAAACGGCCTTTTTAGCCTCCCTTTCTGTACTAGTACATTAAGACAGAGCAGGTCATTAAGGTTACTTAGCATCTCTTCCAAACTGAAAATTTTAATCAGAGTTTACACTTCTGTCAGCCACTGTGTAGCTGTGTTTTTGCAATTCCTACCAGAAAAGGTCACAATACTACTATTTTTGGGGAAAATTCATTAATAAAGGCATTTAACTAGTGCCAGGTCATTTTGCTGACCAGGTGGGCCTGTATACTTTTTTTTTTTTTAGAGTTTTTCTTATCAATAAGGACTGATTTTAATTTGTGTTGCTATGAACCTTCCTATGTGAAGCTTACAAATTATTAGTGGAGCCTGATGAATATTAATGTGCAAAGTAAAACAAGGGAATAAAAATATCTTCCAAAAGGTATTACTTTAGACATTCTGCCACTGTACTTAGCTGCTGCTGTGATGAAAAAAATACATTAACTAACATCTCTAACCAAAGGTTTCTTTGCTAAAATCAAATAAACACTACGTAAACTGAAGACATAATCAGCATTAAACTTAGTACACTTACATATTGTTCAGAACACCCAAGACAACATCAGTCTGTTTTCTTTCTGAATCAATAAATAATCACAACTTCTTGAAATAAAGGAATTCATTTCTGAAAGAAAAAACAAACAATCAAAACAAAATGTAAGTTAAATTATTCACAGGGTTCTTTTTAATAGCCACATTGTGATAACACCTGAAAATACATTATAACAGCTGTGAAATTTGCATGGACATGCTACAATTTCATTTAAAAACCTGTATAATTTAATCTTTATTTTTAAGGGTAAACATAATGTTTTATAATACTCAAAATATGTTTCATGTGTAGGTTAGTGTTACTTGAGCTTCAGGGAGTTTAATATTTCTGTTTTATTTTGTACCACCCAGGAAAAAAAATTTTATTTTCAGGAAGCAAGTATTCTCCATTGATACCAAAAATGCCTTTCAAAAATATTCTAACAGAAAATGGAATCATGTAGAAAAAAACTTAACATTTTTCTTTTGTAAAAACATATCAGATTTTGCTTGAATATTAATGGGAAAAGGATTTCAAGAAAATCCTGCATATTATGTCCCAGAGTACCTCCCTTTATCCCTTTTCAATATGTATTAATGAGAACACAGGAAGAAAAGAAAGAGGTAGGCTGAAAAATAGACTCTTGCAGTAAAATCAATTTAAAAGTGGAGTAGGCTGGCGAGAAAATGAAGACTACTCTATACACATATACATGTTTATATATACTCTATATACAGTTCATTTCTACTACTCTGGCAGGAGTTTAAGAGGGCATAACTTTCCCTCTAGTCAGAAATTAAACTGATTTTAAAAATTTGGCTTCGAGCATCTATGAATACACTCTAGTTAGCAAGTTTTGTTTCCTATCCTAAAATGACAAAACATTAAAAGAGTTCCATCAGTGCCATCAGTGCTGTGGAACAGGGAATTTCAAGCATTTTTGACAAGTGAAGGTATTCCTTCAGATTCCTGGATTTTTTTTTTTTTTTTTTTTTTTTACTGAATAACTAAATTATTAGGTTTTTCTTTACTGTTTGTGACCCCTTTGAACCACTTCTCAGCCATACTACAGATGAGCACACTCAACAATAAGGAAAAAATTGCTTAGAATTTTTTTACTAATTTTTAACCTTTCAAGACTGAGAGAAAATATTACTGAGGGTAAGCTGCAGTGAGAGAATATGTTAGGGTACATCTACTAAGTCCACTCACCATCTACAGCTTCATCAAATTCTTACAAGAAACAAGTTTCTTACAAAGAATCAAGTGATGACATTCAGATGCTCATGGAAGGGATGTTGGTAGCATGATACAGCTTTCCAGTTTGTCAGTCTTTCATGGAGCAGTGATTCTGACATCCTGCATTTATCTAGCCATAAAGAAATACAGATTGTCTACGACTAACTTGATTTAGTGGAAGTTGTCCCTGCCCACAACAGAGGGGTTGAAACAGATGACCTTTAAAAGGGCCCTTCTGACTCAACCTGTTCTATGATTCTTTTATTCCCAATAGCCCCTTGCCTGGTTTGACAACTTCCACTTCTTCAAAAGTTATGTGTGGGTTCACAGAGAGTAAACAAATGCATGAAACATGGTAAATTGATCTTTATAAGTCAAACAGGTATCTGTAGCCTTTCCCTCACCAAACTATGTCTCTTACAATAAGAAAATATCCAAATATTCCTTCATGTACAGCTCACGTGCTCTGACTCTCACGGAAATGTCTCCACAAGACCAGCTAAAAGATAACCTATTCCTGCCTACGAATGCAGCAGTTCAATGCAGCCTCTATGCCTTGGATAATGCAGTGAAGATTTGTTTCACACCCACATGCCTGGCCACATAATATTAAGACTGTCACCTAAGAGTAGAAGTGTGATTAGGCCTGCAGTGACCACATAGAAATATCTAGCCCCTGGGACCTTTTGCTTGTCGTGAATATACAGTGCAAAGACCATTAGAATAAAAATACTTGAAATCTGAGTGAGAAAAAATGAAATTAAACCAGAGGAATGTAAAATTTAGGGGAAAAAAATCCATTTACTGACATTTAAGAAACCATTGGTATGGCATATTACAGAAGATAATTCAGGGATGAGCATAATAGTTTTATGAAGAAGTGAAAATATGAAGTCCTCTAAAAGAGATGGTCTCACAGTCCATTCTCAAATAGTGACCAAAACTATCACTATTAAATATGAAGAGCTGATACAACTTAACTTCTCATGCAAAAATGTTTTATGTTTTAATAAGCACTACTGACAGTTTAACACCGTGAGTGTAAGGAAGAAAAAACAGTAAGAGAAGAAAGTGATTTAAGGTGAGATACTCTAAAAATGAAAATACATCTAATCAGCATGATGCAATTGATGTAATTATAAAATTTTACACTAATTTTATAATTAGTGTTGCCCACCGCAGAGGGTCTTGAGCTGGAAACATTGTGGTAAAAGAATTGCAACGATTAAACATGACAAGTTTAAAGACAGCAAAATGTGTAAAATGTTTTTAACATCCTTACCCCCAGAGCAGTGTTATGTTTATTTTTTAACATCCTCCAAATGTAGGACTTCAGAAGAATTCAACTAATCAACTAGCACATATACTAATTTACTGAAATAGAATGAAGGATGTCCAGACAGCCTTCTGCCTACTTCCCTCTAGTTACATTGAGTTAACTATTAGCAGAAAACATCCATGACAGTATTTTTCCATTATTCTATTATCCTTAATATTGTATTCCCAGCGTTTAAAACTAGAAAATAAAAACACAACTTCTTGTCTCACCTGCAATGAGAATGAGAATAGCTGCTCTCACTCTTCTTGTGTAAAAACGCACACTACAAACCTTTGGGAATTGCACCAGCTTTTTTTTTCCTACTATCACAATTTTTGTACTTATCAAAACTTCTCCAGCACCCAGATATACACAAAATTCCCCATCCACAGTGATGTGGAAATATTACTATGTCATACATAGATTTATATTCCATTTGTACTTTTATTTTAACTTGCCAATTCAGCATCAGGGTAACATGTTAAATGCACTTTATAGTCCTCTAAAAGCCCCAGCTAGGTTCAATGCTGACTCTTTTTAAGCTGTCCTGCAAGTTCTCCAACAGTAACAGTTTATAGTTACTTAACTACTTCCAGAATATCACAACACAATAAACAAGAAACTTATTTTTATCTGAGTTAATTCAGTTTTAGTTATTCTGCCTGTATTTTAATTTATTATTAAAAATAGGTTTGTAATTAACCCTTTTTCACGATGATTCACTGAATAACTCATCTTCTTTCCTTCATCTTCCCTTTATAAAGTCTTATAATAATTTTTTTAAGTTAAAAGTCACATTTTGACCCCGACTTTCCAAATTTATCCTTATAGAGACATTTCTTCTGCACATAGCCACATCTCTAGGTTGCTTTTGTATCATACTTTTTTGGTTTGGTTTTGGTTTTTTTTGGGGGGAAGGGGTTTGCCACAAAGGCAACCCAGAGCACTACCATACAAGATAAATGAAGTTCTCTAGAAAAGAGCAGCAGAGTTGATGCAAGGCCAGCCAATTAGCCCACACCAAAATGTGTTCAGCGCTAGTCAGTCCCTTTAAATTAACTTAGAGGAGCATAAGGTAATAGTGTAGAGGAGACTAAAATAATGCTTATAATGAGTAAATAGGGAGAAAATGTAACAACAGCCCCTTTTTTTTGCTGAAAAGAGAAAAAAAAACCTGAATTGTGCCTAATTTCAGTAGTGTTGGATAAACAGAAGGGCCAATTAAGGACTTTGCTTCAGGTTCAATTTTCATCCTGAAAATGGGTTAGCATACCTGAAGCTTGTGGAACATCGCTCTTACATTTAATTTCTTTCCCTTAAAAACATTAGAATGCAAACCCAGCAGTGTCATGGACAACTACTCAATCAAAATTCCTCTGAGAATTCAGAACACAACTGCATAAGAGCCAACACGAGCGTAGTACAAAACTATTCAATTCAGCATTATTAAAACAGAAATTTCAGAAGCTATACAGCTGCACTGAATTAACCAGAAGAGCTCATGTTTTGGTCAGTATTTCTACTGTTCAAAAGCTAAGCAGAAGATAATGTAACTACTACAGGAAAGCTTGGGTGTAGTTTTATGCTTTATCCATAAGCAAAAGTGATCACTTCAAACTACCTTTCTAAGGCACTGGTTCCATACAGAACAATTACAGAGCAGTAGTGGCTACAATTCACAAGCTTCTCTCCTTACACCTTTTTTTTTGTTTGTTTTACGTCTGCAGCACAAGGAGCAATCAGTGAAAGCTGCTCATAGGAAGTGAATTGAGTAACACTTTGAGCTTCCAGAAGTCATACAGAGCTTGTCAGAAATTACTCAATTTATTGTAAAAAGTGCTGTCGGTGGCTGCAGGAACCTTCATGACATCAGGTGGGGTTTAAAAGTTACATATCTCCCATCTAAGTTACAAAGACTTTGGAATTTTTCTTTTGCAACATCACTACAGAGACTTTACTCTTTCATAGTATACCCTCCCACCATTTCTTTCCTTAATGCCAATAAATGCAGCAAACAATGTCAAATACTGCCCAGAGACGACATTACTGTAACCAACTTATTTTCTCTATTTATTAACATTATTAAAAAATGCAGACTCTTTTAAGAAGCCAGAATAGGGCTGTTGCCTCCGAGAAGAGAAGAGAAATAAATATGTTGTAGGCTTTATATTAGCTAGTGTTTCCTCTATTTTAGCCAAATGCTTTACAATTCTATTTTGAACATTATTCTTGTATTTCCCATATAGTGCAGGACCAAATCTCTGCAGGAAAAAGAAAGACACAGAAAGCAAATTCTACTTCATTTCTGGCAGCCTGTGTGTTACTGGGGGGAAACAAACCACAGAGAATCAGGCAAGTATTTATGAATCCTGGTCACTCACAGAACTGATCTGTTTGAAATCAACGGATTTTAAGATGTCCTGATAAGGGACACTCAAAATTTACAGGTTAATGCATCCAAGATTCACTTCATTTCCATTATCTCCCTCTTGAACTTTGCCATGTTACTTCATCTTCAAATTTAGCAAAAGGTCAATAAAAGTTTCTTGAGATTACTGATGGAACACAGGTACACAGCTCAGAAAAAATAAGGTCCGTGTACAGTTTAAAGAGGCTTTACTAGCTTTCAGGCCTGAAATTGAAGCTCTGCATGTAAAGAAACTAAAGTCTGGTTGCTGAATTTTTACAGTCTCAAAAGCAAGCAGAAATGGGACCATATCAGTTAAAACAGAGCTGAGAAAACAATTCATGTTATCTTTCAATTCTGTGACTGTCTCGTAATTAAAATGTAAGATGTTACTTAACCTTCTTTATTGTGTTTATAAACGTGTGATCCACTTCTTGGGAGCTTCTTAACATTTTGTGAATGTAGCAAAGTGCTTCTTTTCCAACAGGTGCGGGAGGTGTTCAAACATGGATTGCCTGCTTCAAATCTAAATGCTCACATGAAACTACAAACAACATCAAAGCAGTAGGCAACCTAAAAGCAGTCCAGACAATACTATGGGAGCCCAATGGCATTGACATCAATTTGATGGAGCATTTAAAAAACCAGAAACATAATGCAGGAACTGCAATAAAGGAATAATGAACTGTCAGTCATAATAAAAGTAGAAATCATAAGTGAGACAGCAGGTGATAACACTGACTTTTTACCAGATCTCATGGNTGGGGGTGGTTCCCATGTGTCTATTTTTAAATATCTGGATAAGAAAACACACAGAATATTTTCAAAAGTTCCTGCCAGTTGCCTGGAGAGATGCTTCTCAATATATTATCTAAAATGCTATACATTCATGAAAGCAATGAGCAAGTAGCAATTAAATCCTATTATACAATATGTGCAACCATTTCACATATTTATACTCATGCCTCTACCTGTACATAAGAAAATTTTTGTCAGAACACAGACATTTGCTAAAGTTAAAATTTATCCTAAGATATAATTGAAATTTTGTTTATAATCATGGTTTTTAAACAGAATTAAAACCCTAATGTTATATTCAGATTAGAAATAGTCTTATGAATAGGCATAAGAGCTTTCTGTATGTGTTATGTAAAAAGAACCAGAGGACAGGCACACTGTTGTGCTGAAATAGGAATCCTAGGTGGCTTCCCAAAGCAGAGAGGGGTTACATATGAAAATAAATGCTTTCTGAAAATTGTCATATTTATGTTCTGTTGTTGATTTGCCCTCATTAAAATATCCCCTTAATCTTTTTATTTAAATTGACATTGGTCAAATTATACTTCATTTTTGAGGGTATTTTAGATCAGGAAAGAAACTAGTCAAAATGAATAAATCCAGAAGGAAATATTAGAATATATACTGAAGAAAATTTAAAATCACATGGAAAATATAAAGAATCTTAGTGACACCAACCCACCTCCCTTAATACATAATTCAAAATTTTCAGTGGTATTGGCTAGTTGTATAACCTTTCAATAGAAAAATAAAACTACAGAGCTAGTTGAAACTAATCAAAATTTAACAAGTGCCAGCTATGAGCTTGAAAGTATTAGTGAATTATCTATAGATGAACTTTAAGAACATGAAATGTAAAAATCATAATAATAATATTATTATTAAGCAATTATCAACTTATTAGTAAAAAATGAATTCACACTTTTTGACCTACATATTAAAAAAGAGCTAATTATTCATCTGTAGTTTCAGAAAACTACACTGCTGTATTACCAGCGGATTCATTACAAAGGACTACACAAAACCTTGTAGGCAGAATCCTGACTAATCCAGTCCAACAGCCAAACAAATAAAGCAAATGAAATAACCCTTATCACCATACTTTTGTCCTCATCTTTTAATTTAGATTTTAAACAAGAATCAGTCCATTGCTAACTGGAGCTGGAGAGCAGCCCACACTGTAAGTCTCTGAAAAAGAGTCTGGAAAGAAAGTTTGAAAGATGATCACAAGAAAGGAAAACAAATGCAAGCTAGAGGTCATTCCAAGTGCTAAAAGGGCAGGAGAGAAGGAATAGAGCTGAAAGAAATGAAGGAAGGAAATTATGTGCAGAATTGAATTAATATCGCTTTTTAAACTCAATAAGCAGCTGAACACACACAACTGGCTGCTTACTTTTCACCCTGCTGGGTGTGAGAGAATTGCAATGCTAAAACTGTGAAAAGTCATGCGTTGGCATAGTTTAATATGAGCAAAAAAAGTAGATACCTTTTCCATCCCCTACAAAAATAAACAAAATAAACCCAAAAAAACCCAAATTATTAAAGAATCCAACTAAACTCATTGCTTTCCACCAGCTGACCAGTGTTCAGCCAGTCCCTAAGCAAGAGCAGTACCTGCAGATTCTCTCCCCCACACAGTTTCATTGCTGAGCATGACACACTATGGTCTGTAATATCCCTTTGGATGGCTGGGCTCAGCTGTCCTGGCTGTGTCCCCTCCCAGCTCTTTGTGCAGCCCCAGCCTGCTCACTGCTGGGCAGTGGGAGATGAAGAGCGAGTTTTGATTTTGTGCAAGCACTGCCCAGCAATAATAAAAACATTCTTATGTTATCAACAGTTTTCAGCACAAATCCACGCAAGCTACTCTAAAGAAAATTAATACTATTCCATCCAAAACAGGTACAAAAGTTTCAGAGGGTAAGACCTAAAAGACCTCAGCACTGAAACAAAAAGTTAAGAATTCAAAGGACTCTGAAGGTGAAGTTCAGGTTGTATAAGACTAGAGATCAGAGGGGATTAGAGACAGATGTGTGAGGTGAATTTAGTAAAAAAAATAAGGGAAGTGATTCCAGCACCCACCCTGGAAAGATCTACTGGTTATGAAGGGAATTAGCTGACAATACACTAGGAGAATATCAACTAATATCATTATTTTTATAAAATGCAGCTAGTATTTTGGGATGATGCCTTGCTGTTTGATTTCTGTCCATAATTCTTGCACATCAGTCTTTTTGCAAATCCTTCAGATTCACTTCGAAGTGCTCCCACCCATCTCTCCTGGTCTGTTACTAAGGCATAATGACCATTCTCTTCTTGCATAATTTTCCTGAGTCATGATCTCATGATGAATAAAATAGTCCATTTCCTCTGTCCACTTAAGATGATGTTAAAGTAGTTTTACAAGTATATCTATGTAAAATTATAGAAAATTCTACATAAGATGACATTTCCCAGGTTTGAAATCTCATTCTATTTGAAGTAGGTTGCTCTTAGTGCAGACATATATAGGCCTTTAGTGAAAGATCTACTTAGATATACTCAACTCTTTTCTGCATTTATAAGTTCTAAGAACTTATCATGTCAAAGTAATTTAATAACCATTAGTTCATTTGTTCTCCATTGCTAATATAAGCAAATCCTGGCCACCTTTCTCTTTTCTGCTTAAACATTCCTATGAAAATATTTATTAACTCTAGTCTCACAACTAGGATTATGAATTTTCAGGCCAGCTTCCCCAGACACAAAGAACACCTGAAGATAAGGATGAGAGATAAAAAGACTGTGTTATTAGTAAGGGAGAATCTTCCTCCTGCTTCTCAACTCCCAGGCAACATTCATCTCAAGATGAGACCTTGAAGTAATAGAAACACAGACCCAGAAAACTACTTCACATCAATACCCTAGACTCACTTATATTCTATTTTATTCTGTCCTTTAAAGGAGCTGAGAAAAACTTTCAGACAAATAAGATACTTTTAAAATACTTATAATAGACATATTTTAAAAGGGGAAAATGAGATATACATTCCAGGATTATAATGATGATGATTAAATGAAAGAACAATTCAAATGAAGGATTCAAACAACTCTGATAACTAAAGCAGGAAAATAGAAATGAACTGGTATTTTTTAATAATTGGTTTAAAATTAAAGAAACATTTAAATCCGAAGTTTTTATGCTTATTAGTGTTGATTAATTTCTTATGGTGAGTGGAGAAGGGAAACTGAAAATTAAATAAGTTTGACATACTGAAAATTAAAGAAAAAAATAAATCAGTGAAACAGAGCTCAGATCTCCCCACACTCCCTGTATTCTATCCTGAGTATCTGAAAGGTGAGAGAGGTCTTAAGAATACTCTTAGGAAATAATTGTATATCCTCAACATATATTAGTTTGTCTAGTCTATTTATTTTCCTTCTTACTGCATCAAGGGGACAGATTGGAGCAACACAAATAAAAATAATAGGAATTTGCAGCATATTTTGAGACTGTAAATTAGTATAAGTTATGTTTTCTCAGGAGTCAGGCATTAAACCAGTTCAGGTTTGAATATTGCTTTCTTACAACTATGGTTATGATGACAGCAGCAAACAGCAGGCCATGAATATTACAATGCATTAAATGTAGCACAAGGACTCAGACAAATGCTCTAAACTATGCACGGGTTAAAGGTCACAGTACACAGGTAATTCTCAGTGCCAACATCACAAAGGCATGAATTGTCTATTCTTAGGAATATCTTTGCAGTGACTAACCTGTATTCCTGTCAATAGCAACCCACAAAAGAAAATTGATTTCCTAAGCCCTTCTCAAACTAACTTGTTGAGTAGAAATAATCAGTAAGATCTTGGTCAGGAGCACCCTGATTCAAAGCTCAGGTACCATATCAAGCACAAAGGCTCTAAACACATTTGTGACTAATTTCCTATGTGCACTAGAGCACCAAAGGTGCAGTAACCAGTTGGTAAGTACAACATAGTCAATCCCAGCACTTTCATTTCCTAACTCATCCTTGGAGCTAGTCTTTCAAAAGATTACCCAGAGGACCAACACTCTGCTCTTGTCTCTACCTGATCATTACGAAAGCACTCTCTCCTAGGATAAAATCTGAAAGTTTCAGACACTGAGAATAGCCAGACAGATGTGCATGCTGAGTGGTCCCAAGCAGAGCAGCTGCACTGTTGCCCCATCAGGATGCTGTCAGTCCTGCTCTTACAAACTTTGCTGGGGTATAGCTGCAAATCCAACCCAGACCAAACCATCAGCTCCTGAGTCTCTGGTTTGGAAAGGCTAGTCTTTTGCTTAATTCTCCCTATTTATGTTTGATTCCAGTGTCTTTTACTGCCATGTCATTCTGTTGATTTCCGATATCCATGTTTATAAACTTATATTTACTTCTTTTTGTAGATTATAGATAGGATATATGATTCACCAGAGAAAATACATTACACAGCAGCTGTTTCAGCATTTTTAATTTCTAAATTTTCATATTGTTCCAAATTTTTACAATATTGGAGTCATCTGATCTGAGTACATCACAGGGTACCTTCATAGTCAGATTACTGCTAAGAATACTTTGTCACAATGTATTTTTGCTGAAGTAAAATGCAAAAGTTCAGGATCTCATTCCTTCAAAGAAAAAATATAACTTTTATAGCCACATACTTGGACCTGAAAGCAGTGAAGCATGGAATAAAAGGTCCTTCCTAAAGACATAGAACTTGCACCTTCGGCAAGTACACAGACAATTGATGAATGCTGACTCAAAAAGACTACATTGAGCAGCCATTTAAATACAGCAGTGGTCACAGAAGCATAACTTCCTTTCCTCCTCCTGCCTGACACATGACTTATTTCAGCAATAAGAAGCATAAAACACTGAGAAGAAAACACTGTCCACAACAGCCTGTGGAAGATGGCCACTAGATTCTTTGGAAGCAAATAAAGGCCAAATAACATGCCCATGCTTTCAGTAGAATGTGTTTATTTTTCCACACTAAGAATCATGGCATGAAAAGAGATCATAAATTTCTAAAAAGAGGTCTTTGTAAAGTTATAATAGAAGCCTGTGGAAAGTATCAGAGAATATTTAAAAAGTGACCAAAAACTTCATGTTTCAAGACTGATCTAGTATTTAATTTTTAAGGGCAAGGCAGACAGCTAAGATCCCTGGGAAAGGACACATCATTAACAGCCATTCCTGAATGTTAGTTTCAAGAACCTTTATCTGACAACTTTCAAAGCTCTGATGGATGTTGTACTGAATAAATGACCAGGCAATATTCTGAAGAATCTATTTGGGGCAGCATAAATATGTACTAGTCAAAACAAAAAGTTTCTGTTATTTACTAGATAAATATTAAAAATAATACAACTTTATACCAGAATAACTAATTTACCAGGAATTAAATTTAAATCATCATTAACCCCTTAAGCAGAATCAAAACAAAAACACCAAAGAGTAGAAATATTTCACATTCCCTTTAGTCAACACAACTGGGCACAGATGAAGCAAAGGGGGATATTTAATTTTGTGAGGGATTATTTACATGATGGAGCATAGCACATGAAAAAATGACTGGGCTGGATGGCACTGTGGGGAGGTTATTACTCCCGAAAATTGTCTGAACTTTTCCAGTATTCAGAGACTTCACTCATAAGATGACTTACACTGCTGGCCTGAGCAGTGCAGCAACAGGCAATTCATTGCAGAAGATTAGGACCTAGATACACAAGGTCAACAGACTAATTCAACTTCTGTGCTTCTATTTTATTTTGGACAATGTTGACTCCAAGATTATATTTTCTTGTCTGTTGACCAGTGCAGTGTTAGGATAAATATGAAAGCTATGAGAAATTTCAATGTCCTGCAACCTAATAACTCTCACCATTGCTAAGATTGTTCTTGAGTCTGCCTAAATTCATCATTTTTTAATTTATTTCTACAAAATACATCAACTGCGGTTTTACTGGAAGCTAGTAACACTAGACTGTTTGAAGGTCAAGAAAAAAAGATTCCTTCAGTTTAATTTTATATGTCCTAGAAACAGTTTCTTAGCCAGCGACAATGCTGATGGAAATTGCAATTTTCAGAAAGATGAATTTTCACTTCTGCAGCTGTCTGTGAAACACCTTTTAATGTAAAGATTAATTGGAGCAGAAATACCTCTGACTGTAACATTTTAGTTCCTGTCAAAACTGTTTTGCCAGAGAATTTGAAAGAATCCCCACCCCNCCCCCCAGCCCCCTCCCCACAAAATGCATATGATTCTGAATTAACATAGCGGTATGGGAGCAATATATATTATTAAGAACATTCCTGAACATGCCATATCTCTAAGGGAAGCCATAAAAATGATTTTAAGAAGGGAAAAAAAAAATGAGGGTTTTGGGTTTCTCTGAAAGTGAAAAGGGGAAAAAGGCACAGTATGAAAAGCAAGAGAGGAAATGTTTCCAGGATTTTGGTAAATTTTGATGCTTTGAAGATATCTTCAATGATGAAGACATGGTATGTGGCATACAGAGAGTGAGAGAGGTTAGTATCTGGCTGTTTGGTCTTGGGTCAGCAAAGAAGAATGGACAATCACTGCTGACAACAAAATCTTAATACAAAACAGAGGAAAACTAAGTAATCTGGACTGTGGAGTTTGTCATACAATACAAACGAAGTTTAATCCAAGAAAGAGAGCAGTAGCTGCTGAAAATTTTTCTTTTGTACTGAAGAGTGATTATGTCACTTCCACTTTGTACACAAAATACATAATCTCTATTCCCCAAACCCTTATTTTCCATTCCACATCACAAGTCCACACTACACAATTCAAGGCAACAAATATGCAGAGGAAAAGTTTCTACTAATTTTCCTATAATTAACATTGATAAATAATTTTTGAAACCCCGGAGACTAAGTAAAAATTGCTCATGAAATTACAGAGGAAAAGCTGCTCAAAACGTGTAACAGCTTCTGAGTAAAGGAGAAAAAATAGTTTAAGAAAAAAGCAAACAGCACCTTGTATATCCTGTGTTTGTGGAACACAGCAACACAGTTATTTTTTTAGCAAAGAGAAACATTTATTTAAAAATTACAGTTGTGTCACTCGATTGCATTTTCACTCACTTGATATAAGCAGCTCAGCAGATCCACTCTGCATCTCTCCTATATATTAGGTAACTACACCAGTGTAGTTGAAGAAAAAAAAATCATTTATTAGCCATTTTTCAGTACAGCTTTAACACAGCTAAATTGTTTCACTAACATGACCATGGTTATATAACCCTAAGTCATACCACAGGTATGGAGGAGGGAAATAAACTCTAGAAAATGTTGTCACTCAAGAACAGTCTTAAATTTCCTTAAATGCGGGTAGACATCTAATGTGTGGATTTGAGGTAGATACCACAATGTCAGTCTACTGTAAATGGAAAACAAACAGTATCCAAAAATAAACCATTAGCAATTGAATATCAATACAGGAAAATAATGAGCAAATTCTGTTCAAATAATGGATTTTTAATTACAGACACTGTTTAAAGGTGAAATGCTGTGGCAAATCACAGAGCATAATGATTAAAAATGTTGGTCTGATATTTCAAAATAGTTTATTCTTGGCTCTAGTACGTATTCACCATTCATAGTAATTCTCTGTCCTCAAAAGTTAGAGATCACTAGAAAGATGTTTTTTTCATGCAAAATATTCTAAAGTCATATAAACACATTATGAAATTTAAAACTGGGGAAAAGGAAAATAAACAGAAACTGCATTTTGATGCTTCTAAAACTATTTTCCTAGAAAAATTTAACAAAATTGATTCAATTTTATTCAAATTTCACTTTGTATATCAAGAGAAAATTGCTCTGCCAAGGGCATGTATGAATAAAGAGAAAGGTTTGATATGGGAAGGACAAAAACAAAAACCAAAACAAACAAACCCTTCCTTCACGAGTTGTTCAACTCATATTATCTCAGTTTGACTGACTATAAAACTCTTGGTATTTCATGAATTATATGCAAGACAGGAATAAAATTAAATACTTCTCCTGAAGACTCTGTAAAGCAATGCAGCAGCCTGCTGAACTCAAATATCTTTTGCTAAGAGTGTCATCAGATGAGCTGGAAGTATTGAAGCAGGTAGCTGGAAGTGAACATCTTTAAGGAGCAGGCAATCAAACTGTCCCTGAAATCACAGCAGCTGAAAGAATTTTACCTGAAAGGATGCACCACTTTATCATTACCCACACCACAGCATATTCCACAATATATTGGAGCAAACTTGAAACACACAGTACAAACCGGCAAAACAAAATCAGCTAGGAGGACAAAAGCATAAAAGACCAAATTCAAAAGTAGTGCTGTCTATAATGCTGTCTTGGTCACTTTGAAAACTGGCCTCCCTCAGTGAGAAATTAATACACTGTACCAATGGTGACTTTAGTCCAATTTTGCAAAAATTTGTCCATCCCCATACTATGATTTCTGGAACTGAATAGGGACAAAAAATACAGCAGAATACAAGGCACAATTCAGATTTTCATAATATTTTTCTGTATTAAAAAATTAAATTTAATTTTGATAAACTTTCAATGAAAGCTAAACAGAATTTTGTGGTATTCTTGCATGAATACAGTGATTTCTTGGGGGGAAAGGCCTCAGTTTAATAAACCAATATGCATTTCAGTTCAATGTAGAATATCTCACAGATAATATTTCAGATATAATTTCTTAACAGTTCAAGAGGAGAGGATAGATGTTGTTTTTCAATGCAGTTAGAGGAAGAGTTTTATTGTTGCTATGGTAACAAATATATCTTTTTAACTTTCTTTTGTCATACCCTACAATTGGCAGGCTTTAAGCACTCAGAATGGACAACTAAGCTTCCTCTCCTCTGCATCAACAACTTGCCATAAAGAAGGGGGAAAAAAAGGGCTGCAATCACATCAAAATGAATTTGCTTGAAACTATGTAGGTTTTAAGCTTTCACAGGGCAAACCAGAGTAGCTGATTGGATCTCAGAAGGATGTGTTAGTGCAGCCTTGAATAAATGAAAATTGTGATCCAAATAGTCTCTAAAGAAAAATTTCCTTACCCTAAGGAAAAAAATGTAGCACATGGTGGGATTTCCAGGGGAGAGAAGGGTGAAATATTTTCTGTTGTCCTTATTTATCTTCCATTCTGAGACCTTCTATCAAATCTGAGACAAGGTAAACTGCCAAGTCTGGCAGGAAGCCTTATGACCCTATTGAGAAGCAGTGTGTCCCCAAAGAATTGGGGTAAACAACTCAAAATGTAGTTGAAAGAGAACTTTTACACAAAAGCCATTTTTTAGCTTTTAATTATTGAAAACAACTCATCATTTTCTCTCTCAATGCAGAAAAAGAATAAACAGTGAAGGGTCACCGAGATGGCAGGGTTAGATTCACCTGCCCTGTGAGGAGAAAGTGAGAGAGCTGGGACTGTTCAGAACAAATACCATTGGGGGGTGGGAGACAGGGGCAGTTTCTACAAGAGGATATCTTCACAGAGGTGTAAAGGGAGGAAGTCGAGAAAGAATGCGCAGGTAAAAACCAGACAGGCTCCAACTTCCTGTCATGAGAACAATCAAGCTTTAAATGAGGCTGTTCACAGAAACTGCAGTCTTGGTCTTCCTGGAGATTTTCAAGATTCATCTGGGTAAGGCCATGAGCAGTCTGACCAAAACTATCCTGGCTGTGGGCAGAAGGCTTGACCACCAACCTCAACCACCCTATAATGCTTTATACATATTGAAAATTTAAATATAAAATATTTTATATTAATATGTGTGTATTACAACTTCAGCAAAAACATTCCCTGAACAGTTTAGCTGAAGCAGTATGAGAGCTTTTCATGCCTTCTTTCTGTGATCAGAAGTAGGCACATCTTAAACTAGGATGAAGGATTCTTTTTGGAGAAAGATTCTTTAGTTTTTGGACACAGATTCATGACTTGCATGTTTATTCCTCTTATCTCTTGAAGAGTTCTGCTCTAAAACTTTATTCAAACAAGTGTATTAAACATGCTTAGTGCGTGTGTGAGATCGCATTCTATTTTGGACTTAAAGACCATCCCACCTTCAACTTACAACTACAAGCCAACATGACTTGTTTTCCTAAAAAAACCTCTTTCAATTTGATAATAGCATATTATGAATAACCCTTTGCAGTAGATTCTACCAATTCTTTCAAGCCTATATTTTTTCTGAGAAGTTGGAAGCTTCTCACTTCTACTAGTAGTTCTACTTCAGTTGATTTCTGAAAACACTTTTTAAAACTTTGAAGTTTGTGGTAATAATTAGAATATCCTGTGTATTACACTGATGTCTTTTCTTAATGAGTTCTGCTACATTATCTCCTGAATACTTCTTAAACATTATCTTAAATGAAAATTTAAGCTGCTGGCAAAAGATTGAAATCTTGCTACTGAAGGACTCTTTCATCTACATTGCAAATTAGCAGCTAAGAACATGTCTTCTTGGAAATTATGCAGCATAGGTATGGAAATCTCACAAGATCTAGGATGAAGTTATTCTTCCATAAAACCCATGAACCTGCGACATAAGCATAGCTTTATTCCACAATAATATTCTCATTACTTTCACAGGCTTACTAAATATTATATGACGTTAAAAGAATATATTTCAAGGCCCAAGTCTCATTTCATTTTTGAAATTGTGTTCATGGTGCTTTATAACTGCAAATTAAATAAGATTTCAGTGATAAAATGGGTCTATGTATCCAGGAGCTATTAGAATTCACACGCAGAAATATGAGACCAAGCTCAGAAACCATCTTGGTTACATCACAGATTATATCAATTGTTTCTTTTTCCACACACACA
>PYHW01010833.1:11454963-11484282 GCA_013186435.1 Turdus rufiventris | reverse complement strand
CGCCCACCCACAATAACAAAAACGAAACCAAACAAGCCAACCATCCTCAAAGTTTTGTTGATTTAGGCTTTTTTTAAGTCTGCAGTGTTGCTTTTAATGCAAGGTAGGAAACCAACATCCTTGTCACTATGCATTGATTCTATCACGGATGCTGCAACAGTGATTTTCCCTTAGATAGTCTCAATGACAGAAAGTGCATTCTCATTAAAATTAAAACAAAGCAGTAAGGTAACCTCAGCCTTCCAGCATCTTCAAAAAGCCACTGTGATTCACTAAAAGCAAACAAAATTGTTTCTTACAAAACACAGGTTCTTGCCATCTATTTAACAGCTGCCGCCTCAACTGATTGTTATCCAATATTTGAGGTTAAAAATTGAGATCTTTTGCATTCTTGGTTTTTCTATCCTATAAAATCATACTTATGGAAGCACACAGAATAAATTGTCCATGTCTCACATATCAGTTTACCCATTGGTATTTAAAAACAAATAAAATAGTAGAGAAAATACTATCAGGGAGTCAAACAGCAAAAGGCACAAGAAAAATATATATACCACAAAAATATAACTCAGACTTTATCTCAGAAGTTAAATTCTTGTTCTAGTGATATAGTTTCTAAAACTGCATTGGACTGCTTGGTTACACAGACCCAGCCACAAGGCCAGAAAAATAATTTCATAAGTAGTCTCACTAAAGTAAGTCATATTCTAAATTGTAAAACCATTTTAATTTAGCCCAACTGCCTACAGCACCTTAGTACAAAAAACCCCAAAAATTCTTTGTCTTATAGACTGAAAAACATAATAGGTTATTACGCAAAGGTTTATTTTTTCCTATTAATAACATTAATAGGAAAAATTATCTGAAAATTAAAATTTACATCCTCGAATTCCACCTTCCACTTAAGTATATTACTAATATTATTTCTGATTAATAAGTTGCCAGGGCTGTACTTAACAGTTGGTAAGAGACTCTAGTAATGCTGCAGGAAAGAAACAAAACAATTCTCTTAATTGGAATCTGCCAGGTAAAACTTGATCTGCTAACTGCAATTAGCATGAGTGGATTTGGCCAAGACCCTTGTAAAGATTAACACTTCAAATTATGATATAGATCAATTTAACATTTTAAAGAAACATTACTATAACTATATCATTTATTTTATTTGAATACACCTTCTGAAAAGATCTACTTTTCACCATTATTAAAATTATTTTGCTAAATACTGAAATGTTCAAATCACTGGTATCAGCAAAAGAGAAAGCACGGCTGCAATGATTTTTAGTGGGAAAAAGAGGTCCTAAGGTGTTAGCATTCCCTTTATTCCATTATAAATCCCCTTAAATCTGTTAATCCAACGTAATTTCTCCAGCATCCTTTGAGTTTTGCATGTGAATTTCCCAGCAGGTTCTGGCAGTTGCAGGTATTTTACTTAGAGTGTCAGAGGATTCTCACATTTTTTTCTATGCCACAAAATCCTTGTACTGCCACCAAAATAGTATTGTGGTACATGCCAGAAAGATCTCATTTCTTAGCTGACAAAGTGGACATAGTTTTACCCTAATGCAAAAGAACCAAATATAAAACATTACATTACTAGCATATTTAAGGTAAGTTGGTGATTTCACCAACTTTGAGTGTGACTTCCTAATACCAGTGCCAATAAAAGGGCATAGAAGAAAGTCACTGAAGCGACTGACCAACATTCACATTTTCAATTTATGTTTTTGCTACATATGTTAATGAGTCAGAGCCCTGAAGATAAACAGGTGAGTGAAGCATCTCCCCTTTCCTACAAGGAAAGTCTCAGAGAAATAGGGATCTTAGGACTGGAGAACAGAAGACTCAGAGGAGACCTTACAGCATCTTCTAGGACCTAAAGGAGGCCCACAAAAAGTCTGCAGGGATCTTTTCGTAAGGTCTTGTAGTGACAAGACAAGGAGGAATGGCTTTAAAATGAAAGAGGTTGAGATATTAGGAAAGAATTCTTTACTGTGAGGGTGTTGAAGCACTGGAACAGATTGCCCAGAGAAGATGTGGATGCCCCATCCCTGGCAGTGTTCAAGGGCAGGTTGGAAGGGCCTGACCAACCTGCTCTAGTGGAAGGTGTCCCAGCCCATTGTAGGGGGGTGGAAACTGGATGATGTTCAAGGGCCCTTCCTACCCAAACCATCCTTTATATACCACATTATTCAAGACAGCAATCATTTGTGGCACTGACAAAAAAAATACTGAATATAAACTATTTGACGCTACTAAGAATCAAACCAATTACATTGCTTCATGTAAGTTAAGCTAAGCAAGGAACAGTACCAAAAGATTTCAGTAGTTAAATACCTAAAATTCAGCAATGAACAGTTTGTGTTTCTACAAAGTCAAGGGCCATTTTTCCTAAATACAACTGCAGTTTATTTAGGTTTTCATTAAATACAAAAACATTATTTCTGTTCTATTTCTCTTCAGATCCACAATTGGTTGCTGCAAACATGTTCACCTTTTCTCTACCTTTGTACTTACATGAAATTTGTTGTCCCTTTCAATTATTATCCCAATACCATATAAAACTGTAAATGTGTACATTCTTACATCTCTCAAGCTAGGGCCACAGTTTCAAGCACATGTACTTTATCTGAAACAGGACAAGAATAACTCATGCAAGGTGAGAGGAACAATCACAACACAAATAGAAAGTGTAGTTATGGAACCCATAAATCTGACAGAACTGAAAGTTTTTCGGAACAGACTATAAAACAGCAGATACCAGAGAAGAGGAACACACAAGGGCTTCTTCCCCTTTCAAAGTGTTAAACTGAGTAACTGTTTACTCTTAGAGACTGGTTCAAAATTACTTTTCTGCAGACTGCTACTAATATTTTTTTTAGTTGCTTTGTGACACATTTCTGATACAGTTGCAATTTAATCTTGATTTTAGATATTGACCACAATTCATCCTGCAAACCATGTCTATATGGTTTATTTGGTCGAAATTTAAGAGTCCAATGCTCAGGTTTGAAGCCTACAGTTGCCATAGGGGTTAATGTTATATTATATTCATTGTGTATAGTAATGCTACATAATTTTCTTTTTCTTTTTTCTCTACTATCAATATCCCAAAGGTTCTGCTAAAATACCCTGAACACAAAATGACAGTCTGTTTGGGGTTCTTTGAATAAAAAAGCAGAGGGAGAGGAGTCACAGCAGAGAAATTATGACGCATTTACCTCCAGAGAGGAGATGAGAAGAGGAAAAAGTAGTTGGAGATGGAAAAAACACTAAGAAAGGAAGCATGACAGTATGGTTTCAGTAATTCACCTTTCCTGCTTCCTTTTTACTATAGAAAAACAACTCTGGCAAATAAAATACAGGCATTTCTATCTGCAGGGGCAGATTTACTTTCCTGCTCTATTTCCTTCATCTGATTGCTGCTCTCATTCAAAATTGCTTCATTCTGGGAATACATAACTTGTGACTTCTTTCCTTCATGTGCCATTTAATTTGTGTTCCTTTGGTTTTCTCTTCTTCCCTCCCTAAGAAATTTCTTTTTTTCTTCCTAACATTCTCAATATCATTCTGTTTTATCTGCTGATATTTTTATATTGGATTCAGTGAGCCAGACTGTAGTTTTACAGCCAAAATATTTCAGTTAACAGTATAAAAGACAGATGGCAGAATTTGCAGTGTTTTAGTAGTGATGGTCTTCTACTAGCAGTCAGTACATGGAGAAAACAAAAGGTTGCTGAAACTTTTTCTCACAAACTTTTGGGAATATATGTGGAAACACTGGGAAATCCTGGAAAGTGTTTAGAAACTCCATTGTAGAAAAACTCAAAGATGCAGATAGAGTACTCAAAATTGCTCATTCATGGAAGGAAGGCAGTAGATCTCCTTCAGGCAAGCAGGTAAAACCTACCACCATTACAGCCATTGGCAGTACCTCCAGAACCCACTGCTTCTTTTCTACAAGAGAAGCTCCTGCTAAGAAGTTGTTCTTGGTTTACAACTTGAAGGCCATTCCTGCAAGTTTTTACTACTTTACTACCATTTGTGATTAAGTGGATAAAGAAGGGATATAAAATTTAGCTGCGTTTTGTAGGACATAAATAAAAAAGTGCAATGCTCAAGGGCAGAAAGATTTGAAAGCTAACCTTCTACCCAGTGTTTGCAGGGACTACAGCTTGCAGAGGACAGCCTGACAAATTGGTTTTTTTTACAATTTCATCCTCCCAAATACTCCTTTTCTCAAGAAAGTATGAAGGCCGAAAAAAATGAGGATAAGAACCAAATGATATCACCATAAGGAGAGTAGGTGGGAATAATAAAATGGAGACATTTATTTTATAATGTGTATTTCCCCACTGCACCTCCCAGATTCACTCATCTTTTCATTCTAATATTTTCTGTGAGGGCACCCATCTACCTAATTTAGTGCTGTGTTTTTCAATGCATAAATGAAACCTCCAGTTTGCAAATGGAGAATTCAATGGTACCAAAAATTGTATGCTGACCCATAATTTGGTGTGAATCGGAACATAAAAAATAGTAAACTTTGCTGCTGCGACTGCCTATTTTGAAGCTTTCCAAGCTTTAAAAAGAAATAAAAATAAAATAAAATAAAACTCTTGTGCCAATTTGGCATGGATTAGTAATTTTCAGTGAGCTTGACACAATTACTTGTAAACTGCATGTAGTGGGGTTTCTGACTTTTGCACTGCAATGAGCTTCTACTACCTGAGCCCTCACTACAGAGATATTTGAAGTCACAGCACAGCAGTTCCAATGAAAACACACAAAAAATCCTGAAAGAGTAAAGGAAAGGATTAGCACCGAGTTTTCTGTTTGATCCAGTAGTGTTCTTCACTCCCCCTTCCCAGGACTGAGCAGCATGTCAACATCCAGCCAAAGATGTGAGAGGGTTCACAATTCCTTTTGTGAATTGGCACATGGCTCCATGTCTAATGAGGGGAAGGAGCCCCCTCACTGCATTTTGGTAGGAAAGGGGAATCTCACTTCCCAGCTAATCCCAGATTCCCACTCACTACATAGAACATCTCAAGAGCAGTAGAAGATGCTGTCACATCTCTGCGTATAGCTTCCTCTGCACAAGCCAAAGGTCTGTACAACTCTCCAGAGAATATCACTATGCACAAACTCCCCTTGTTATCAGAAATATTCTCTCTAAATTAGACCTATTTTAATTTTAACAATAGCCTTCTGCTATTCAATCACATTTTCCAATTTCAATTAACATATGAAAATCTTCTCTATTCACATTCCAGAGGTTTAAAATGGCTTAATATCCCATTAGCTTTAGCACACATAAATTTAACATTAAAATAAAAAGAAAAAAAATTAGATTGCAGGGATGCTTGAAAAGGAGACAAAAGTGCAAGACTGCTTCAAATGCAAATGAAATCTCACTAAGACATTCACCTTTAACATTACTATCTATCAAAATAATAGGAATATGGCTGAAAGATGCAGATCAAAGCAACCTTTCAAAATTGTCGATTAACATAGCTATTGCAGGACATCCTTTTTTAAGCTTCTTTGGGCCATCTATAAATTATGTATAGTTACTACTTACATAGTGGTAATTTTATTTAGATCTTATTTCCCTAGTTTGCCTCTGAATGTCATGGGTTTTTGTTCCTTTAATTTTTGTTCAATTACTGATATTTTTCCCCTCAAAAGGCATCTGATGATGCAATACTGATATCTATTTCCTATCTTTCCTCCACAGCAGAGAAGGAAAAATTTATAATTTTTCCTTTAGCATAATGCTTCTCAAATCACCAAAAAGCTCTTCTGCTGCAAGTTAGTTTTCCAGGAGGCCTGTAGAAGTGGTTCTCTCTGTTATGCACCTTAGTGCCAGCACAAGAAAAAAAATCTCTTCTCATTTTGAATTCAACAGATATTCTATCAAATTTTGCATTTATCATATTACAGATAAAGTAAGTTAGCAGATTTAGTAAACAAGGAACTGGTAAGTCTAACCCTCATGTAGTAAATGATAGCATCAGGGAAATCAAAATGTGGGGTTAAACAAGGAAGGTAGAAGAAAAGATCAAACACAGCATCTTATACAGATATTCTTGGTATGATTTAGCAGCATTGCAGGGACTAGTGCAAATCCACTAGACATAAATACAAACTCAGATATTAAAGTAAATCTCCATAGCCTAAAACATGAGCTCTTGTCAATGTGTAGGACTCCCTTGGTGAAAGGGCTACCCTGCACACACTTCTCCCAGTCATAACTCCTTGCCTCTTCAGAAGTGATCTTCCCTACCACTTATCTACTTGCCTGCCACTGTAGAACTGTGCACCTCCAGGTTTTTACATTTGCATTTAAACTGGATAACTTAAACAATTTTGTGCTAATAAAAATAAGTGAAAAATGCTAGAAATCAGAATAAGAGTTAACTTTCTATCACCATTCTCTAAATTAAAAATTCATTATTCTAAATATTAATTTTTTTTCAGTCATCTATGATAAAATAACAACACATTATGTACAGACCAGCTATACCCCAAGCAGTGAATAACAAATAACTGAAGCAAATAAATTGCTCATTTCCAATGGTTCATTTCATGCCATTAGTTGTTGAAAATCATTTGCTAAAAATAGATTATATTTATGAATGACTACTACAATCACAGAAGCAGGGATGTATTAAAAGGTAAGGAGAAGACAAGACTGCATTTGTAATTAATAGCACTGATAATTAATACTTCGACTAGTCTGATCTGTCATGCATTTTATTCCAAGCGACCAAACTTGCTGAGTCTGAAATTATCTGAAATTATGATTTCATGCCTTACATTATAAAATGAAAGCACATCGGGGAGCAGCAGTTTTTACAGGACATGCAGAAGGTCCTAGTGTTTGCAACCATGGAAGAATAGGAAAGATGTGCAGAGGTGACAGATGGGTCTCAGTCCTGTTGGTATCCACGTTGCACCTGACTTCTTCATTCCTTTGTTCACACACCAAGAAGCACAGATAAAGAAAACTGTTGTTGATCTAAACCTGATGCTATCGCTATGTGTTGTTCTCTTGATGTCTATTAGCAAAGCAACTGCACACTGGATCTAAAAACTCCTTCTGGAAAAGCATCAGTTTTTTTGGACAGTATCTTCACTTTCTAAACAGGCAGATCTCAGCAGATACCTGATGAAACTTCTGACCTTCCCTCCTGCCCTGCTTTCAAAGTACTGAGCACTTCAAAGGACATTTTCTCTTAGTGTGATGGAAATACCAAAAACATGATGGTAAAAACAATGAAAAAACCAATAAGATAGGGAATAAAAATAGGTTTTTTTTAAAATACTTGAATGGTAAAAAACAAACAAAAAAACCCAAAAAAACCCCCACAAAAAATCACCTAGAATACTTATAGATTTGAAGTAAAATTTTATGAGTAAAATATAGTAATTTTTAGACATGGTCATTTGTTAGAAAAGTTCCCAAACCCAAGATATTAAATTCTATCATGTGCAAATGTGAAGTGCTAAAGAACAGACAAAGTACATATGCTAAAATAATTTTCTTGTGGACTGTAGAAAAAGAAGTCAGATGGTATTTTATTTATTCTACTGTACCATAAGAGAAAACAGTAAGATTTGTCATATTACCACAAGGGCTCCATCTTAGTTCAGGCAGTAGCCAAAAGTTGGCCTCATCAGAATTCAGGTTGTGAACAACCATGTCCTATCTGCCAATATGTGAAGATATTAAAGATTTAATTAATTTAGGGATGAAATAACTAAGATAAGGGTAAATCTTGGATTTACACAGTGACCCAATTTATCTGTTTTCTAATAACTTCTTTCAGTTAGTTTGTTTTTCTATTTATTTTGATTTGCTGCTGGACAGGAAATTGATACCTTTATGTACTTTTTGCTGTATAACCTCACAAATCTTCCTTCCAACTGCTGAAAGTCATCTCAGCTTTCATCATTACACATATAACATCAAAATTTACATTTTTCATGCGGAAGATTTATCTGTTTCACCAAATTTCATGTGACACTTTATTATGCAGCTACTGAGTTGTGTAAGATCCTTCTACAGTTCTTCGATTTAACTTTATGTTTACAGCCATCATGAAGCTTTCTTACTTTCTTACATTGTTCCATATGCTAGATAGCCCTTGTCCACACACAAATATCTTTCACTGGTTACTTAGAGAGCTGATAATTTGTTCCTTCCCTGTGTTTCCCATGTTTAAATCACTGATTCACCCATTCAAGGAGTTCCCTTCCTATTCCCCTGCTCATTGTTTTGTACAGAGGTATTCACTTTACAGAAGTCATGCTGCTCTTTCCTCCATGTATTTATCCAGAAGGCCTTTTGCTTTTTGTACAGATTTTAGCAATTTTCCAGTTGTCCAAATCTTCCTGAAGCTCTCTTTAGAACTCATATTTTGAAGTATCTGGGCAGAAGGAAGCGAAAGGACACAAACTACATTTGTTATATGCAGTGTAGTTTTACTAATTCATCTGCACTTTCCTTCTGAATTCTTTTCTGGTCCTGGCCTATTCATCTCATCTCTTGGTTGCACACTCTGTACTGCTGACAATGCTTGGTCTCTGAAATTACTTTGATCCAGTGTAAGACCTCAAAAGCTGTCATTAATGTGGGCAAACAAAGCAAAGAAACATTGCCTGTCCTCTGTAATCCCATTTTTAGAGTGTTTTATCATAAGCACTTTAAACTGATCTCATCATGCCCTGAAATATGAGCAAAAGCTTCTCCACAGGGACAGAGTATCAGTAATTGGTGCTCCTCTTTTCAGATTCACATGCCAAAATTCTTCAATTATGTTTTGTACAGACTAATGAAGCCAGAAAGATCCAGGAAAAAAAAAAAAAAAAAAAGAAAAAAAAGAAAAAAAGCACCACCAACAAAATCAATCTGTACTTCTTCCAAAATATTTTAACTACTTATTTTAATATTCAGTGTAATAACTTAGTATTCATATACTTTTGTTTTGACATTCCATATATTTGCAAATCTGTGACTCAGTTTTAGACATGCATTCTTCAGAACTGAAAAAAAAAAAAAAAACACAGCCTAATAAAAGAGAGGCCTCAGACACCCAAGACAATACTTCATTGGTCAGGATAATTTTCTGGATAGCTGTTGCAACTCTGTTTTGATCTATGGGAAATTCAGGCACAAAATATAAAACTGCTCTTCTAGAATTCAAATTCCTTTGAGGTGGATGCAAAAGAGTGTTCTGAGATGCACTGAACAGCCTGCTTGAAAGGACTGACAAAAGCTCAGATTCATAATTATCCCTACCCATTCCTTTACAGGTCACATTTCCAGAGCTGGAATCATTAGCAGAACTAGCAAAATAGCTTTGCAGATATGAAAAGCCAAGAATTTACATGGACAAAATCACTCACAGTAAAGGCAGTTCCCTGCTACTACACCAATGCTCTCAGGTCTGTTGGATGTCAGCTGCTTAATCCACATGTTTCATCTCACCTCCTCCCCCTCCTGATTTTTTGTTATCTCTTGAAATTCAAAGTACAGTGCAGAATAAATGTAATCTTACACATTATTACCCTGTCTCTTTCATGCAAAAGAACACATTTTAGCAAATATTAGTAGACCTTCCAGTATTCCACTCCTCCTGCTAGTGGTAGAATAAATACTTGACATTAATCCTTAATATATTAGAAGTTGTTTGAAGGGTTTATAGCCTTGGAGCCAGGTCATATAGTTCACATTGAAAATAAAATGCCGACCCAAGAGAGAACACTACAGATTTCATATGGTGGGAAAAGAGGAAATCAAGGAAAAGAAAGGGATATAATTTAACAAGCTAGATGACTAAATCCATCCCTAAAATAACTCTACTGAAAGCAAAGGGGTTATTTCCAGCAAGGATGAACTCATGCCAGAAATATCAGTTATTGGATTGCATTAGCAAACATAGTTTTACAGCAGTGAAAATTCCTTGGATCCATAGCAGTGAACATAAATGAAGTAAATGTCTTCCAAGGCCACTGCTTCAGCCTTCTGTGATGGACTTGGGATATATTATGCCTATAGTGTTCCTGCTGGAGTCACTACCCTCACCTGGGAGGGTAAATTAAGCAAGAGAAAGGACAAAGTGTACTATGAAGAAACAAGTTTATAGAATTAAGAGAGATGTGGGAAAAATTGACAACTCCTAGCTGTCTGACAATTTAGATATAGCAGATCAGTTAAAAAGTCAGGTAAACACATGGTCCTTCTCCACAGTTACACCAGGGTGTGGTAAGAAACGGACAAGTTGCCAATTTAAGGAATAATAAAGTGTTCAAAACAAAATCACAAAAACTCAGTACGTGTTATGCAACTCCTCACTCCAGTGTCCCAGTAAGTCCAACCAACAGTAATTGTATCACCTCTGTGAATATATGAAGTTCAACTACATAGTAGGAATATATCTCCAATAAATCCGCTAGTAAAACTACATTGAAAAGTAAGATTCATCATTAACATTTTTAAGGATCTAAAAACACTTGTTGTACAGAAAAAAGATTAATGGATGCTCTAAACTGACAACCTTCAAAGCATATAGACATTAGACAGTGATTTGAGTGGAATAAAATCTCAAAGAAATATTTACATATAGGAACAGTAACTCAATAGCCACCAACTCCTACATAAATTCAAATTAGAATAAGATCTAATACCACAAATTAAAGAGACTTTTGGTCACTAAAAGATAAAGCCCTAAAAGCCAGAAGACAACTGCTTCTAATAACACTATTAGCTAGAAGCAGCAGGTAGGAAGAAGTCCAAAGTAGCATTGAAAGTATTACAGTTTCATTTAGTATTATATATATATATATGTATATATATATATATAATATATTTATATATTATATTATATGCCCTTTTTGACTGCACTACATAGAAATACTTTGAAAACAAGACAATCAGCATTTTAAATACTTGCTGTTTCCTAAACCTTCACTGATATCCATAGCCTTAAACTGCATAATCTGTGCACAAATTGTAGATCTATGTGAAATATACTACCAATATACATATACAATATAAATTATAACAGCTATTGACAAAATGAAGGTATGGAGCATAAAGTGGCTTTACCTACAATTCAGTGCACAACTATCATTCTTCAGTGCATGCCACTTTTTTTTGTTCCATGATTTTTGGAAAAAAATACTTGCAAATCCATGCACCCTGCTACAACTCTCTGTTCTTCTTGTACTGAAACCTCTGGAAAGTATTTCTTAGAATTCTAGTGTTAAATTGGGTCAATACCAACATATTCACACAAGGTAATACTTGTGCATAAGAAAACAAGGACACATAAAGCCCTTTCAATTTAGAGGACACAATTATGCCCTTAAGGTACCTTGCAGACTAAAGCACAGAAATGCAGCTGTAGGGTTTTATACCAAAATCAGCTTTCCAGTTGTTTACTTGCACACTTTACATCACACTGCAGCCAGTAGTCTGCTCCTTTGAACCTGGCCAGGTTGCATGTTGTGACCCAGGGAACTGCTCAAGGACAGGCCTGAGGACAAACTCACGAAAGTAACTGGACTGTACCGTCCCAGATCAGTCTTCTCACCGAACCTCAGCCAGGTTTCCTATGGGCAGGCTCAGCTAATCATTCTCTTGTGGGTATTTGTTGTAAGCAGAAAAACTTAGCACAGGTCCCCACCAAGTATGTGGGGAGGATTTCAGCTCCTACTGCATGGTGTGGTGTCCTGGCCACAGGGAATCCAGGACATGGATGCAGTGGGGTACCCAAGAGAGTTAAGCATTACTGGGTTCAGCCACTGAGACCCCTGGGTAACTGAAGGGATTTTGCTTTAGAAATAAGAGCAAAATGAACCCTTGTAGCTGCTATACTCTGAGCATGTTGTAAGACTTTACCCTCCAAAAAGTAGGCTGCTTATTTAGTGCCTAAACCAGAGTAATAAGCCAACACTAATGGTTGTTACTAATTAGACTTTTAAAGAACTCACTGGGAATTTGTAGCTAAAAATTATTATGCCAAACCCCAATGAACTGGCCATATTTTAAGTGCTTGACTGTGGCTGTAGCAGACAGAAATAGTCTTAAAATGTGGCATAATTATTCAGCTGTGTTACTAGCTAGCAGTCAATGTTAATTATGCTTTAAAAGCTAAGAATATTATTTATGACTGTCCAGGGTAATATTCAGTTATAATGTGTACTCAGGATATTTGACAGAAGGCTGTCTTACATGTGCTCCATGATTCAAGAGCAGGAGCAGGAAAGAGGGTCCCAGATTACGTACATTTATATATATATATATGTGGGACACATCTCTTCCTGTATGGTAAATGTAAGCAGCCACTCAAACTAATTTCTGGATTTAAAATATAATGAATAAACAATTAAAAGAGCAAGCTGACATGAAAATCTGCAATGCAACTGCAATCAACTTTAAACACTCCTAACTAAGAAGAGTATGTATGAAATACCATCAACACCTTCCCCCTCACTAAGTTTCATAGAAAGTTACAGGATGCTCTGCAATTAATTCAATGCAGCAATCATTCAACACATCTTCTCACAAGGTGATTCCAAAAAGACAGGGCTTTAACAAAGCAAAACAGATAAGTTTGATTTTTTTTTTAACTAATAATTATTCCAGATCACCATGAACCATATCTAATCAACAGATAAATTTATTTTTCCTGGATTTAGGAAACTCTTTTGAATGTAAATCACATAGATTTTGCTACAATGGAAACCTGCTTAGACCTGCTTTCCAGCCCACACTAACACAGCAACAGACAGCCATACCAATTAAATAGCACAAATTCTATATCATGCTTGCTCTTGTGAACTGAGGTCATAAAGAAGCATAATGGCTTAACATGTCAAAGTCTGTTGGTTACTTTTGAAATAAAGTTTAACACAATGGCATTCCAGAGGGCTCTTTGGGAGAGACAGCAGAGAAGGAGAGAATCTAAAGATTGCAAAGACTAAAAGATGTGAACGTTTGACAGCAGATATGTTCAATGCCACATTCAAGGGCATTGTATGAAAATTATTAATGTGTTGTAATCCACAAGCAAAAAAGCTTGGGCAGGAAGTATGAAATCTGGAATTATATAAAATATAGTTGTAAACTGGCCAAAATGTACTCACTACTAAATTTCTATACATCCTTTCAAGACCAGATAGCTTATTAATTATTTAAAATAAATGTGAATTAACTAAAAATAGATCTTTAGAAAAGGAAGAGATTTAAATCAGAATTCAAACGGTTGCAGATTAATGCAGGCCACTGCTTTTGACAAAATCCAATAAATAGATTTTCAAAAGATAACAACAAACCCTTCTTTCTTTTTGTTTTGCCATAAACCTACCCAATGCAGAATTGAGAGAAATCCTGATTTTCAACCAGTTCTCAGTTACAAGTGCTCCTGATCATTTCTCCATTATTCAACCATGCTTATCTTTGTCTACTCCTACAGGACGCATACACTTCCAGGAATAGCTGCTGTTATTTGTGTAGTTCCTGATATAAAAACATTAGAGAAAAAGACAGCACATCTCTCCCTGCCTTTCCTCAAAACAGAACTCCGCACTTGAACGTTCTTAAAATCCATTCTCATTTTAATTCCTCTGCCTATTGTTGCCTTCCACTGTCAGAACAGGTTAATGACGGGTCAAAGGTCAATGAACTCCACTGCTCTAATGCTCCAGGTTTTACTGAACATACCCAGATTTGGGTTTACTAAGATTATTCTGAAAGGATAGGGAAAAGTTTATACTCTTTCCTTTTTTTTTTTGTTTCCTTATGTTGCTGTTTTCATGATTAATATAGCCCTTGCCTCTATGTTATTGTGAAATGTAAGCAGAACTCTCTAACCTCAATTTCTTTTTCGTGGATAGGCAAAGTGACTGTGATGGGACAGCTAAGACAGCATTCCTTTATTTTCTCATGCCAAAATATAAATTTTAAGCAAGCAGCTTGCAATACAGAATGAAAGTATATTATTGCATCAAACCCTATCATGAAGTAAGCAGATTAGGAATACTGGAAAATAAGCCAACTTGAAATCCTTGCTGGCTATTTCACTTCCCACAGGATTTTAGAGGCAGTTCAGATGAAGCTGTCATCCTTGCAGTCTCCAAAACCTCTCCCTTCAATAACTTTCTTCTCATGAAGATTAGTAGATTTTTGCTATTAATTATGTAAACCTCTCCAAAGAATCACAGGCTCTCATCTATCACATCCCAGCCTGCCTTTACTGCATGCATGCCCTCTTTTTTCATGTTTAAATTAAATACTCCTTTACTCCATGCACAGATTCACAGCAAAGATTGCAGAGTCATTTACATACTACAAAAAGGGAGTGATACCACCTCTAAATGAGATATTGTGAACTTACAGAAAATAAGGATGTAAAAATGTGAGTCTGAATATGTGATGGTATAAATGCAACTTGCATAACCAGTTAAGAATCTGGCTTTGAGTAAGGGCTGCAAATGCAATACACATTAGGTATGGCTGGAACTTTGAATGGTCAGCTTCATAAGCCAAACTCACAAATGTTTAAAAGAAGAATCACTAAAATGCCAATAGAAATGGGCTAGCCAAGTTCCTGATCCTAAGAGAGATGGGTAACTGACAGTACCACACACATCACTGACATCAGGTAATGAATGAATAAAAGTCATTCCAAAAGCCTTCCAAGCATACTCTTTAAAAGTAGGCTTCCAAAAGCAAAGCATCGGCCATGGGGAACTGAGTTCTTTTTCCACTTTGCAAGATGTAAAACATGCAAAGCATTGAGGCTAAAATACTTGTGCACTTGGATTGTCTCCCCCCATTCTTGGACTGCAAATGTTGTCAAAAGACAGAAAATGTTACTCCACCACTAGCCTTGTAAAACTTTTATGGTAGCAATAATATATAAATCACTACATTAATATGACCACTAATTTGTATAATTTACAACTGTGTTTTACCAGACACACAAATTCTAATTCACAAACATAGGTGGATTTAATCCTATCCCTTGGCTAATCCTCCTGGTCAGACTTTCAAAGTGGAAATGGATGTTCCAACCTTTATTTCCAGAGGTCTCCTTGAATTTTTCCAAGGCTGGACATTATTAAAATCTTTAGTCCAACAAATAAGACACCAAATATGCACAAGGATAGGACAAATGGCATCTTTGAATAAAAGCAGTGGTGAAATACACCATATATCACTTAGAATAAATCCATTTTTGTTTGAAAGACAGTCAGAAATTAAATACTTGACAAACATTTTCACATAAATTAAACATTCAGCATTTCTGAAAGCCAAGTTCATTTAACACACAGTGGTTCCTTGATATGCTCCCTGCTATCCCAGCACTTCTGGTCTCTGTCCTGATCTTTTCCATGTCAAAAACTACTGAAGCTCCCTTCCCAAGCAATACAAGATAAGCAATATAGACACGTAGGAAAAAATGGAAGGGCCCTAACTCTGTCCATACAATCACTGGTTTCCTTTTCCTGTGTTCTAGGTGTGTCCTTATAACAACTGTGTAACTAATAGCTATTGTAACTCCCCAGCCTTTTGTTCATGATGGAGGAAGCTCCCAGTTTCTGTAAGCCCTGTATTTCTCTGCAGATATTCTGTTCTCCACTCTCTTGAGAGCCTATTTATTTTTATCTTTAGCCATCACAGTACTGCTGATGCCACTGATGTCCCTTTTTCCCAAAACAGGAATAACCTTTATCCCCAAAAATGCAAGCAGATGCATCAGTTTCTCAGTTTGTCCTCTGCTGCACTTCTACCTTCCTTTTTCATTCCCCACCACACAATCTTCACACTGTTCATTTCTGAATCATCACAGTCTTCATATTTGTTCTCCCATTAACTGACTCTCAGCCCCTATTATGGGTCCCTGTGGTTTTCTTTTCCCTTCAGTATCATTATGGTCCCTTAAGTATCAGAACAGCAGAGTCTGTATTCCCCATGGCGGATTCATCACTGCTCTGCAAGGTTTTCTGAGCACAATGCCAGTTCTTGCTTTTCTAATTCTTGTTATTAGCTGTCAGGAAACTAAAACATTCAGCTGTCAAATGAAACTTTTAGAGAATAAGCAGAAACAATTAATGGGAATGCTGTAATGGTCACAGAGAACTGCTTATCTCCAACTGCAAGCAAACGCTAAGGTGATTTATCAGATAACTGCTATGATGATAGCAATTTCTCTCCTATTTTCTCTGACATAATTTTCTGGGTTAGTAGCTATTTTAAGTTTTGGATATGAAGAAAAATAAAATTTTTAGTTTTCTGACATGGTTAAAAGAATACTAAAATATCTGATAATGGTCTAAAAATCAATCTAGATATTAACACCCAAGGAACTAAACAGAGGAAGAGTGGGTAAGGCAACTTTCTATGAAAGAGACAAAGGTTTATTTAGTACTTATCTCCAAAGGCATGATGAAAATGAACATAAGATGCTGAAGTAACCTTGAAAGGTTCTAAAGGGTTGAAAAGAGTTCAGTGTAAGGGGGCATAGGTTGACTGAAGCTCCATTAGCCTACCCACCACAGTCACCACTACCTTAACTCTAGCCTAACCTCATCACCAGGGGTGGTCCAGATCAGAAAACATGTAGGAGTAGCAACACTGGGGCCTTGTCAGGATGGCATTGGCATGCCTTTTTCAGCCCAAGATTTCCTGGAGCTGTAGGCTCTTGGACTCTCTCAACCCTAGCCCTAACTACAAACATTTCCAATAAAAACAAGCCACTCAGAAAAAAAGGGAAAAGCTACAGCCCGCTGTCAAAAAGATCTATTTCCACTTCCTTTACAGAAGGAAACGCAACTGCTACTAAGCACATTCTTGTGTAAAGGAAAGTTAATCAAGAGAGCAGTAACGAGGGGACTAGGGGGTAATTTAACAGCAGAAGAACACAGTTTATAGCAGAGGACTTATACCAGCTGTTTTTCCTGTTGTAATTCAGAAACATATTAACCAATTGTATTTTAATGTTAAGTAGACAAGTTTTATAGACCTGGCTTGATACATGTTCTCTCCCAATGTCTCAGCATCAGCTGTCTTCACTTGTTATCATATTAAACTTCTTCAAAATTAGTAAATCAACAGCAATACAGAAATATAATTATTTTTAATTAAATGCATGAATCTTTTCAAATCCTATTTTAACAGAGTAGCCTTCTCATTCATATTGGGATTTTATTCCTCACTGCACTGTATTGCTTCTCTATAAATCTCTAACTTGCAAAATGCTGACTTCAATGAGCAGAAGCTCTCCAGGCCTTATCCCAGACCTCTCAAGCTCTAGATCCTGGTACTGACAGATACCATTCCTATGTAATCTGTCCTAGAAAACACCTGGATTCTAGCACTATATGGATGAGGATTTGTTTTGCGCAATTGCATTCTTTAAATTCAGGTGAACTGATGAACTCAGCAAGGTAGGCCAAAAAAACCCAAATTCATTTGAATTAGATTTCTTCAGAGACAGTGAAAGAAGAGTATATTGGGACACTCAGCTAGGCCCATCCTTAATTTTTTTCTTTTTCCTTCACAATTTCAATACTTACCTAAACAATATTATTTCTATACATCTCCAATCTCCTCCTGAAGGTCTTTCTACTGAGGGATTTTGGGATTTTTTTTTTTAAGCACAAAGTTGGTCATTACCTCTTGATCAGTTTTCCAAAACTAATGCACAGATTAAATGGACTTGAGAAATATAAAAAGCAAGAACAGACTGATTTTTATCATAACAATAGTGGTTATGATTCCAACAAGAGCAGCCTTTTTCCTAAACACAGTCATTACCACAATAATGACAGTCTAGGTAGGACACAAATGAATGTTTTGTCCTACCTAGGGAATTAACTAGCAATGCAGCCATTAATTCCTGGTAACTGCCATGTTATTGAGGATTACTGCTGCATGGATCTTTTGTCATAAAATACATTGCAGTTAGACACAGCACTACACTTTTGCTATGATGAGATGTTTCTACCATGACACTAATAACGTCTTGTTTTTACCAATTCTTGCACAGGGAAAGAACACAGAACCATGGTATATGATGCCATTGGCATTTCCTCACACACATGCTGACCTTTTCCTTCCATTCATGTGCATACATTCATCACCCGGCTAACTTCTGCCAACACATGTAAGTGGTTATGTTTAGACAAATCAACTGGAAATCACTGTTTTAGTATTATTATTAAAATAAAAAGTTAAAATAAGCTAAGTTGGGTTGTTTACAGAAGAACAACAAAATGTTTCAGCGCTCAATGTGAATCAAATAATAGAAAATTAATTCTTCCAAGTCCATAAAATAAATCACAGAGATTGAAATTCACACACTACCTTCACTGCAGTTTTTCTGTTCTTGACCTTTGATATTTAACATTAAAAATGTCAAGCACAGGCACCGTTTCTAGAGAAAGACACATTACAAGAGCATTCAAAAGTACTTGCAGGTCTTTTGTGACAAAAGAGGGTACAGTACCACCGCTTTCATTAAACTGCCTGGGTCAAAGGATCCAATAGTTTTGGATGTTCAGGAGAAGCTGTAATGTGGAATTTTCTATGCTGTCTCTTCCCACACCATCTGAAGATATAATGAGTATTTTGTGGTTGGTTGTTTTATAAAAAACTTACTGAGAAAGGGAGGGAGACAACAGACAGCCTGTAGTGTTTTGCATGAACGTCTGACTTGCAACTACAAAGAAACTGAAGTGCTGAATATTCTTCAGAAAATAATGACAAAACAGTTTATTCTGAACAACAATCCCTAAATGTAACCGAAATAAACAAAATGAAAACAACAGGCCACATACTACAGATAAAATACAATCCAAATTAGATAGGCTGTGTGAGACACTGAGCTTTCCATCTGAGTTAAAAAAGCAGCACGTACCTTCTGGGAGCACAGCTAAGCAGTCAGAGAGCTGGTGTATTTTGGCCAGCAAATAGATAGGTGCTGACAGGGAAGCCAGATGGCATCCACCTAGTCCAAGTGGCTGGCTGCCTCTTGGCTGGCCACTTCATGGTGCTTCTAGTCCTACAGCAATACACTGTCCTGCTGGCTGGTTGCAAGATTCTGTCTTGGAGCCTTGCTTCATTTAGTGGGGAGCCAATGGCAGACAGCATGTCAAGAGAAAAGGAAAAAAATTGAAGTCTTGGGAGACAATTTGAGACAATGTGATACAGGGAACAAGGTAAGAAGAATGGAGAGGAGGATGTGTTACAGGAGAAAGGTAAAGCCTGTCACCTAGATCAGCTGGAGTATTTAGTAGCTCCCCTCTGCATTTGAGATGGAAACTTTGATAACAGAGGCTATATTGACATTACAGCTCTTAATGTCTCTACCAAGTGCATCTAGAGCATGACACTTGACAAGAAAACACTTAATGCTCTCTCCCGTCCTTTCCTGAAACTGCCAGAATGAAAGATGTCATTCCTAAGCAGCTAGTAAAACAAGACCTTTTGAAAACATTTTCTAGTATCAGATCAGGACGCAAATCTCATCTCCCCCACTTCCATTCACTGTTGTATTTTTTTTTTTTTTCCAGTTCTTAGTGGGGAATCAAACAGCTAGATAGGCTTGGAGACTAACTTAAGGACCTGTGATTGGTACAAAATGTACTCTGGTGTCTTACAGGAGAAGTGTGATAAATAGATCCTGGGAAAGAATCTGTCTACTATTTCACCTAAGACGACAAGTGACCGTAGCCATGGCATTCTTGTTTTGAACATCATGATGATTAACTCCTCAAACTATTCTTTATTTTCGTTTTTAGGATTAGCGCTATGAAGTATTAGTTCTTATTTTAAGCTATCCCATTTCCCAATACACAGTAAAAGCCAACTGGTAGCACTGCTTGCTAGTCTCCCACAAGGATAAGCCAAGAGATCCCCTCACCATCACCACTTGTGCTGATAATATTCACCTGTGGGAGATTCTATTCTGTAAGGACCACTAGCCCTACTGCCTCTGAAAGGAGTTTTCTGGTTTAACTTAGACAATTCAATACCCTACAGCAGAGCCCATCAAAAAACATTTCTGTCAGGTCAACTGCGGAACTACTGAGCAACCAGTGCAGAAAACACAACTACACCGGAATAACAGCTTCCTCGAGTGACTATCACAAGAGTATAGAGCAAAGTAAGATCAAAAACACAGTGCTTCCTTTCTTCCCTCAAACAGTAATGTCAGGCAGTTTTGGAGTTCAAATCTAGCTAAACTCTCACACAGATGTATACAGAGGACTCTAACAATAGGGATTTTTTTAAATGCCACATCCTGCCCTGACCACAGCAGACTTTTATTTGTCCTGCAGGCTGGATATCTTTTCCACTTTCTGAGGAGAAAAACCCTCTGTTTCAACTGTTTTTCATGTGAAAAACTTGAATCTAGAGTACATTAAAATTTCTTTTGATTATAGATTCTTTCCCAAATCAGTTATTTCATACTGGCTTGAGTTTTTCTCACTCAAAGAGACCAGAAGTTTTGCATTACTTCTAATATTTCAACCATCTCAGTTCATACAGTGAATATTGACTCAATGGTGGTTTTATATTTTATACTTCAGTGATCGAACTTTCCGAAGTAATGGTTTTGATCACGGCTGATGAGGACCTACAAAGTTCTCTCCGCTCCGGATTTGTCACAGCACTATGCACTCTGAGACTCAGTTTACTGGCTTCACATCTGAGTTGTTCTGGTTTAACCAGCCTGGTCAGGCTCCCAAATGAAGTATCTTCCACTGACATGTTGTTGCACCTTTAATATTCTTTTTTGTTCCCACAGTAAATCTATAAATGCACAGTTTAATGCTCAGGTGTATTTTTTTCTTTAAAGCAAACTTATTAAAAATTATTTACCTTCTTATGCTGTGTCACAGAACAAAAACATAGCTTCCATTTCATGTTTGACCAAGATTTAATCACTTCAACAGTAATGGAAAAAAAACCAGAAAACACTTCCACAAAATTAAAATTTAGCCACAAATACTCATCTGAAATATTGTGATTGTATTTTTAAAAGTTTGCATTAAATTGCTCTCAAACCCTTTCTCTCTGGCAAAGCTGCTATGATTCCAGTTCCATTAAAGCCAAACCATATATGGTTGTAGGAGGTGTCAGGATGGGATGAAAAAAACTGAGTGAAGTACTTTAGTGGCATATGTGACAAACACTTCAAAGCCATAAATCCTACAAAAGTACCTCAGAGAATAATGATCAGTCAAGACTTTAATCATCAGCAAAAGCAAGTTGAGAGAATAAGAAAGGCCCTAAGGGTAATAGCTGTAAAATGAAAGTGTCCACCGAGCGCATTTTTTTCATTACAGACAATTGAGCCATTTCTCAACCTTGTTTATCTTTAGCTTTTCCTGTTAGACCAGAGGGAGAGTAAGGGATATTATACCCAGCTTCTTCCAGTGAAGCAGAAAGAAAAATGCCAGAAATGCATTAAGACAAACAATACTATTTCCACAGATCTGGTTATGTGTCCTTTTTGGGGGCAGGCTTTCAGGCTGAGTTCCAGCCCCTGGTCCCTTGAACATCCAGCATCTGGCTGAAATCCAGACTCTGTTTTTGGTCCAGGATATACAGCATACTTTGGGTATCCTAGCATGAATTTCTGAGTACTGAGACACTTAATCCCATTATTCACATTATCCCAAACATTATCCTATTGTCTCCTGAGCCTTCATCTGATCCTTCATATAGTCTTCTGTTTTAAATTCACCCAGTCCCAGAAGACCTGGGAGATGTGACAGACATGTAGATTTCTGTAATATGGATATGTTTTGCCCCACCTTTGAAAATCTTACCACTTTTTACTTAGCATTAGATAAAAGAATAGAAAAAGATAATCTGGAGACTTACATACTTTTCACTGGAGCCTGAAATTTTATCTGAAACAGCATTTATCTGAGCAGCATTTGGCTTCCTCTTTCTTTATTCTAACAGTTTTTGCATCACAAACAAACTTGGTTTTTTTCTCTAAATTATGCAAAAGTCAAACAATTGACATAACAATATCTACATCTTTTGCAAAATGATCAGAATCCAAACAGATATGTCAGAATACATGCAGAGTTTTTATAAACCAAGAGACTAAACTTTTAATTTAATTTGCTTGACTATTATTTTTTAATTATGAGTTGAATTAATGTCTAGAAGACAAACTCAACACAATTTAATTAATTKAAACTGTCCATTTATTGATTACAAATAAAGGACCAAAACTGATCAACAATCTGGAAGTATATTTTACTAATATTTTGCAGAATCTCAGAGTATTCTGAGCTGGAAGGGACCCACAAGGATCATTTGATGTGTTACAGTTAAATAGAAGCTGAAAAATATCAGTATACAGTATACAGTCTATGGTTACACTGTAGCTGTATTTCTAGGATGTTTCTTAATCTCATTTACTTATTTTAGAGATTAAGAAATGCAAAGCATGAAACAAAATTATAATATTATATCTGCTTAATAGTCCTATTCAATAAAAATCCCCCAAACATTATAAACTCTGGATGAATATAAAACTTCTTTTTGTGTTTTAAGTAAATTGCAAAGCCAAAGGCCCTCTACACAATCACAAACCCTTTACTTCTTACCATTCCGTTAAAAAGTAGCCACTGGGCAATCATCTTGACCAAAGAGAATTCTTTCATCTTTAGAAAATCCCAGGAATTAAATCTTCCAAGAAGGGAGAAAAATTGGTAACTTTTTTTAAGCCTCAAGTGTCTTCTAGACTCTCCACTTCCCTTTGCTCTCTTCCTTTGCACAACACACAGAAAACAAAATTCTCTAAGTGACAAGCTATTGCAGCTTATAAAATATTAGGTAAAACGCAACAAAAACATAAGAGCACTCAAAGTAATTTAGATGTAGGAGATAATTTGGGATGGGCTTGAGAAGTGGTTTTTCAGGTGTGAAAATCTCAGCAAGAGAAACATTTCACAACCACCCTGATTTTGACATGTGATAGAAATTTTCAGGGATCACCCCTCTCAGATCATATTCTGCCACCTAGCAAGACTTCAGATGTATCTAGGTCACATACAACACTCCATCCATCCCTCCCCCATACACCTCAGCTGGCCCGACAACTGTAAATATTTTATCACAGAGCTTTAAGTCCTTGCCTATTTCTTCTGGATATTTAGAATGTTAAATAATCATTTGGCAGTGAACAACTTATAATAAACAGTTTTCCCCTCACTCTAACACTGTTAGTTGTTTCAGGGTAGAATACTGCATCTTCTTCCTGTCTCTGGGCCAGATGGAGAATTTCCTAATTGTAAAAGGTCTGTTTGCTCCCTGCTACTAAGAAAGCTATTGAAAGTTATTGACAAATCCCACTGGTTACCAAATATTATCTTTTTTCATTCCCAGTATGTTTATCTTTGATTTCAAAGATTCAATTCCTGACAAATGCTCAGTGTAAATTACCTACAGCTGCTGGTCCACCAGTTTGTTCAGTTGGCCACACATCCCACTAGACAGCTCAGTCTAGATCAGTGCACGTGCGACACATCCTTTCCTTTTATGTGCCAGCCAGGGAAGCTGCAAGTAACCCTGACATGGCAGAACCACACAGGGAGAAGACACTGTAAACCAGAGTGTGGAGGGGAAGAGCACAAATCCAAACTTCTCTTCTAGCAATAGTCACAGAAAGAACATACATACTTCAGTTGTATGTATGCTCAAGAGATTTGAAGTATGATTTTCAGCCAGTGATTCCTGTGGGTATGAGAATTCGCTTTTATGAGAGTAGGAAAAGCACTCAGCTCAGAGAACTCAATGGAAACATTTAAGATACAATTCACATGGCAGATGGAGGACTTTGTATAAATGACGAAGTGACCTTCAGATTATTCAGATTATTCAGATTATTATTCATATATAAATTGCAGCAGCAAATTTTCTTCCAAGACATTGGTGCACAAAAATGGCTATTAAAGGAACAGTACAAAATTCCTATGAAACTATTTGCAAATCCCGCACATTCCCTTGTGTCTCAGCTGCTGGATACACATTAAACCAAGATCATGGATTTACTTCCTTCTGTAGTGCAAGGTACCTATCAGACATTCAAGATAACAAGATCCACAAGTCATTCCCTATGTGGGGAAAAAAACCAAACTGGGATATAAGAAAAAGCACATATTATGAGTGATGTTTTATTCCTTATTTCTTGTTTATATTTCTTTTTCTCTTCATGTCCAAAGAAAGTACCAGATGCAAATGATATAACAAATTATGATCACAAGATCATAAAAAGAAATTTGAAGCAAGAGGTTTTTTGCATCCCTTTCTTCATCAACTGAGTAATATTTTAGGCAATATGAAAATATCCATAAGGTTATGTGCAAAATCAAGGAATAAAGCATGTTGCTGCTGCAACCAGAGGGTCAAATCACTGTCTTATAGCAAGAAGAGACTTAAATGCTTGTCTTCCTCTACTGCTTCATCAGATAGATGACTAATAGGAATCTCAAAGGGCAGTCATAACAAGCAGCACCCTAGGTTGAGCCTGTCTGTCACCTGAACAGGCATGAAAGCAGGCAGAATGTCCCTTTCTGATGCCCCAGACTTCTTGTGCCCACAGGGCAAAGCTGAGAGAAAACTGAGAAATCTCAGGGTTGTGATATTCACAGAATAGTGATGAGCTCAGAAACAGACTTTCCATTTCTATAACTGTTCACATAACTTGAAGCACAATCTAACACAGAACCAGCAAGAAACAGATTCTTTTTTTTTTTTTTTTTTTTTTGTCATCACGTCTATATAAGTGAGTTTTAAAGGAAAGGGAACCTGAACCTCAAAGGAAAGAGAAATTCATTGTAATGTTGAGAAATTCATTGCAATATTGCAAGAAGCCCCTCCTACCCCCCTCTCTCCCTGGGCACTCTCTTCTGTCACCGCAAAGTTGTGTCAATGAAAGCTGTGGAAGCTTTGAAACTACAGATGAGGTTCAAGTTAGGGCTCAAAAATGCTGTCTATACTTCCTCCAGAGCCTGGAATAGCTCTTTACAGGGAACTTAATTATCTGCATGGCTGCTATGGCAGTGCTTCCCTAACACACAAGAAGAAATCCATAGAAGAAGAAATTATTAGAGTCTGAGAAATATTTAGTCAGTGAGTCTTTGATTGTACTTCTAGGTTATAAACAAAACAGACCACATGAAGGGCAGGTTCACTTCTTTGTATAAAATCAGATATAGATGCACAGAATTATTATAGCATATGTTTTCATTCCTAACATCTGTATTCCAGAGATTCCCCTGAACTCCTTAAGATTGCCTGTTTTGGAAAAAAAAATAAAAATTCCCCCCCTCAAAGGAAAAATAACATGATATCACAATATTCACTAGATTACACGTAGTCTAGATTGACTTGGCCTTCCTTGGTGATGCAAGGAAAATGAGATTAAATAAAAAGAACCTGTTAAAGGAAGAAAAACTTTGATCCATGCAAAATCACTTGGCAGATATGAACAGTTTTCACTGCTTCAGGATGGATGTGGTGGGAAGGAGAGAAAGGTATTTGGATTTTTTTGTGAGTTTGTGTGTTTTGTTGGGGAGTAGATGTTTATGTTGTTAGCTTGGATTTTTTAAATTCCACTGCTGTTACTCAGAAAGACTGACAGTCTAATAAGATCTGCCTAGAACTGGGTTGTAAGTTTACATTACACAGCATGTGTTCTGTCATTATTACACTGTATGGTAGGATAATGGTCTTAATACACAGTGCCAGAGGCAGAAGAGACTTCTGAAAATCACTTAGGAATCAACACTACAGAAAATAATCTGATTTTTATTTTTTACTATCGCTACTTACAAAATTCAAATTTATTATTATTATACAATGAGAGAAGCTATAACCAGCAGCATCCTGATTCAGGAACATCTGGAAATTAGTCAGTGCAACAAGCTGCTGCTTCAAAAATACAGCATATTAGTCCCTTAATAAGGCATTAAATTCAAGGGAAATAAAAAATATGAGTCAAAGCTCATATCCATTATCTAGAGGTGGTGACATAATATTCCTCAGGTGTCAAAGTGAAGCCACTTTCCCTTATGATGAGAAAACAGTGTGAAATAAATTCCAACACAAATCTAGAATAGAATGGATGAAACCAGGACTTAAAAAGGATAAACCAAAAAAGTACCTGAAATAAGAAGGTAAAAAAAAAAGACTCACTTGCTTTTAGGAAGGGAACATGTTCTATCAGGGCCAAACTTTTAGAATACACGAGACAGTAATAAAAATTTTGCCTCTATTAAATATTTGATTTCTGCTAATGAAAATAATAACATTGAAAAGGGAGGGACTATGGAGGGATTCCTACACAATTTTTTAACTTTGATTCTTTAACCAAAAGTCACACTCGGCACCAGAGAATCGAATTATTAGACATACCACACCTATTTTAAGTATTGGTCACCTAACAGGAAAATAATGTATTTGTTCATTCAAAAAATATATTGATACCATAGTGATGACTTGATCCTAGCTTTAGGGAAGACCAACAATTACTAGGCATTGATATACCTAGGAACAGAATTCTAGCTCTCTTTACTCTAGCACCACAAATTCTAAATGAGGTGGAAAGTACTGGAGGAAGGGCTATTGAAAGCACCCGGGTTTGGGGATGGTCTCCCCCTCCCTAGGGCTCTCATGAACCCTTTCAGAGACAGAATATTAGGCCAGATTGACCATTGCTCTTCTGGCCCAGAGGGCATTTGTTATGATTCTCCCATAACTAGCTTTTACCTTTTTAGGCAATTGCAGAAAAGCTTCCCAGCCACAAGAATAATGTAGCTTAGAAAAATTTGCCTGGTTTCTGTGATACAATGCAGCTTGTCTTGTCTGACTGTTGGCTTCAAGATAACAAAGTGCCTTCTGTAGATCCTGTATTTCCCTCGTGCACTTCCACATCAGAAACATTGGTAGTTACAGAAGAGGGAAGAGAGAAATAATTCCTCTAACCTTCCTCAGGTGTGCTGTAAATTTTATTTCAACAATCTCTATCTGCTAGACCCACTCAATCTGCTTGAAAACCTAATGCAGCTGAAAACTACTCATTCATTGAGGAAGATGACGCCATTGGCCTCTCATCATCATAAAGTCTACTGTAAGATTCATATCAAATTCCAGTCAAGTCTTCAGAAATAAGGTTACATGTCTTCCTAACGTTCAACCACAGTGTGAGTTTTCAATATTGTCTTTGATACTGGTTTTCACAAATTTCTTAGCTTGATATAATTTAACAAGTCCACTTTATTTGAATAGCTTACTCTCAGGAAAACGTACAATAAAGTTTGCAAGCAAAATTACACTATTTTGTTTTATATTGGGCTCTGCCAGTAAGAACATTCTTTGCTATTTCCTTTTCCGAAATAATCACTGTTAGAAAACCTCGGACAGCAGCTCTCATTTAATTTGTAATATCCGGCTTGATCCTAGACATTATATTGTTTAAAGGGCACATACTGGAAATTGCATGTAATTGATTATGGCTGACTGTAATCGAGTTAAATGTTTTGATAAAACCAAAGATGTCATCACTGTTCTGCACCAGACTTGGCATTGCATTTTCCTCCCTCTAGTATCAGAATAATAAAAAGAACTAATCATTTGGGAGAAAATACATGCAAAACTTCTGAAAAGGAAGCAAAAGTCATAAATGTTGTTCTGAAGATGGAAATATTTAGCATCTGTTGGCTCCAGAATTTAGATCCCTTCAAAACAAGCAAGCATATTGAAGACTGTAATATATTTAATACTCCACAGAAATGGTGTGTATAAGGAGTGATGAATTAGTATGAATTAATGTTGCAATTTTCAAGGTAAGAGCTAACTACATCAGAGATGTTTTACAGAATGCAAAATGCAACACCGCTACACTGCTGTAACCCTCCCTAATTAATGTTTTGCCCATTTGCCTGATCTATCAGCCTTTTCCTTTCCACTGGTAGTAAAGCAAAAAGGAGTTGGAAAATTTTCACTAGAAAAAACATAGTTAAAAAGTAGCTATATAGGTCTCAATTCATTTGTCAGGTAAGAATCAAGATTACAAGGAACTAAAACTTATCTAATACAAAAATAAACAAAAACTTGACAACTTCAGGCAAGCATTTGATAAAAACCAATATGAATACACTGATGCAAGCCAGTGAATTACTAACCACTGAGAACTTGCTATCTGCTGTTCAAGGCTTTTGGATTTAGAACATTTTGGGAAACTGGGCAGTTTCCCATAGTTTATCAAAGTAACACACAAGCTTCTCCTGTCTAAGGGAAGGGCAGGGACAGGATAGCACAAAGCTTCTAGTAAGAGATAGTGCACCTTGTGTTACCTTCCTTAGGTCGTGTTAGCTTCAGGGCTTCCTGAATCACTAATTCCTGTTAATAGTCACTCTGCTGTCACTGTACTGAAACTTGTACTGCCATCAAATCAACCAGTTTTGCCTCAACATATTATCATGTTCTCACATTCGGTACTATTGATCTGCTCATTAGATTAGACACAACCTGGAGCAGAAACCAGTTCTGCCCTGTTCAAGTAGCAAATGGTAGAGGTGAGTTAAGACCTCTGCCCTCTCAGAGTTGACAAATGCAGTTTTAGATTTCAACTCAACTGCAATATAAACTCTTAAACAAATATTCATTTCTGAAATTACTTGAAAGTAAAAATATGCAAAATTTTGGAGCAATGGGAAATGAGAAACTGAATGACAGCAGAATTCAACTGAATATGCCAATACAGAAACAAATTCTGTGATCGTGATGTACTATTCTAACAAAAATAAACCAGGAAAATTTCAAGTGCAGTAGATCTCTCTACTGGTAGATATGAACAAATAATATTAAGTACAAACAAGGACTCACTCTAACTCAAAAACATCAGATCCAAGGCTCATATTCTGTACATTTCTTTCCAGCTAGGTATTCTGCTGAATGGCTTTATTCCTGAAAACATTTGCCAAGATTATGCTTGAACTTGTTTAATTAAAGTTTGTAAAGTGCTCTATGATCTATCAACAGAGTCATGCTACAGCAGTGAAGTATTATGTCAGATCTACAGAAATATGAACTTACCCATTCTTCAACTGAATGAGGTTTCTCTCATTAATTGCAACAGGCTTTGAATATGATCTAATTTCCCACAAGTATTATATTTTGCTTAGAAACCACAGAAGTAAACACTACTCCACCCTATATCTTTCACTAACTTAATTGCAATACCAGCTGAAAAATCTTTCCTTTTGTACATG
>PYHW01010833.1:11437664-11453317 GCA_013186435.1 Turdus rufiventris | reverse complement strand
TCCTCTTCCCTTCACAAGGAAATTGTAACTGCAGTGAGGTCTGTCCTCAGTTTCCTACAGGCTGAACAGACCCAGTGCCCTCAGCTGCTCTTTATACAGCTTCTCCTCAAGGTCCTTCACCATCCTCATGGCCCTCCTTTGCACACTCTCTAACAGCTTTATGTCACTTTTATATTGTGGGACCCAGAACTGCCCCCAGCACTCGAGGTGAGGCTGCCCCAGTGCAGAGCAGAGCAGGACAATCCCTCCCTTGCCTGGCCGGCCATGCTGTGCCTGCTGCCCCCCCAGGACAGGGTTGCCCCTCCTGGCTGCCAGGGCACAATGACTCAGGTCCAACTTCCCACAGATCGGGACCCCCAGGGCCCCTTCCACAGTGCTGCTTTTCCAGCATCTTATTCCCAAGTCTACACACACACCTAAATCTGAACTTAAATCAAGTTGTTCATTTGCTTTATGCACTTAAGCAGTCACTAGGGAGATTTGAATACACCTGAGGTTTAGTTCTCAGCAGACAAGGCCCTTTTTCAAAAGGGTTTACCTTCTTATAATTGGAAATTTTATCATAAGACTCAATACAGAATTTTACCTTAAAATGAAAATCCTACTCTCTGGGAATCAAGATCACATTTCTACACCTGGATCAGCAAGTAGTGATATTCTGTGTGTGGGACAGGTTGGAATTTTTTAAAAATACAAGGCAATTCTTCACTGAAAATTAAACAGATGAAATTACTCTTTTAATTGGAAATCGCAAAAATAGAAAATTACAAAGTGGTGTCTTTTTTTTTTTTTTTTTCCCCCTGGGCTTCAGAGACATGCTCATATTTTGTCTTTATGTAGATAAAACCATTACTATGTAGACCATGGAAATAAACAGACAAAATATTTTCACCAACAGTACTAGATCAGTATATTACTTTTTCGTGATGACCAAGTCACTAAAGACCTTGGTCTGAAAAAGCAAGGCAAACTCAATACATTTCAGAAACAGGGAATTACAATAAACTTTCATTTCTCCACCTCTGTATACACAATTTCTAATCTTCCACTAAAAGTCCAATCAAGATTTCTAATCCTTTTTGTACACCCTTCAGCAATTTCATGATTTATTGTAAAAGCCAAAGATCATTCATCTTAACCATTCAAAGGAAAAGTACAAAGGCTTCAAGTTTTGTTTTTTTTTTTCCTAGTATCTAGAAGAAACCTGCAATTGCATATTCACTTATCCACTTAATGATCCACAGTGATTTTTCACTTGGTATGTGTAGTACTCATAAAACAAATGTCCAAAGAAAATCCTCAAGTTAAAAGTATAACCGACTAGGCAGACCAAAAGATTCACAGTTCTTCAGATAGTGTTGAATTGAGATGCAGGAGGTCATTTTTGTTCCCTTAAGCAGCCATTTGCACATAAGAATGTGAGAATCAACACATTATTTATATAGGTAAATTACGTTGAGAACACAGTTTAGCAGACTCCTTTGAACACTTTATTGTCAAGAAACTGCATAAGTGTTATGCATTTTTGAAGGACCTCTGGCAAGTGAAATAAAAATATGGATTCCATTCATAATCTTTAATAAAAGTGTAACACTACAGGATTGCAGAATAACCATTCAAAATTAATTTCTGTCTCAGATCCAAAATAAAAACATAGTTTCATTTTTTCATAATTACAGCCATCTACATGATTTCAGGAGAACAGCATGACCCTACCTTACAGAATGAGAGTGAGAAAATTGAGAAAAAGAAAGTTAGTTTCCATTTTAAAAATTTAAAAGGAAGAACCTTCTCAAAACCATTATCAGTTTCTTCTACAAACCTGAATATCTGTTGAGAGTACCCTCTCATTTACCTTCCAGGTCAGACAAAAAATGCAAAATTCACAATAACATCACAGAAGTTATATTGCATTCTTGTCCACATTCTGACAGGAGTTGTGGTTACCACTTTCATTCAATGAAAAGTTCCACAGTATCCACTCTGAACAACCTTAACATTTACCTGGTATTGAGAGATCAGATTCCTCTGAAGGTTGAAGGTAAGTATCAAGTGATGATCGACAGATTTACCATTCAATTTTTTTATCTGTATGTTGCTTTCCAGAGCACAAGAGATTAGGGATTCACTAAAGTATTGACTGTTTTGTTAAATCTTTCAGATTCAGTCTTTTTTAGCATTATTGATCCAAGGCTGAGAATAGTACATAGACCTTGGCAACAAGGCCAGACAGAGGGAATAAAGGCTATTGAGCACAAGATGAACAGCTACTGCCTCAACTGCTTCTAGTGGTGAACTGTTACAAGATTTCACCATGAGGATAACTGATGTCTCCAAGTGGATCTGAAAATAACACTGTTTCCAATTTCCTAAAGTTTGCAGTACACATACAGAAGCTCTGCCTTTCCAGAGGAATACAGACACGACACAGTATGGAATAGATAACAGTTGGTGCTACCAAGTGCAAGAAATATTGAACTAAAGATATGAAGAGTAACTACTAAACTCCCATTCATTACATTTTTAATGGATGCAAGAACTCTGAAGACAGCAAAACAATAATTACTAACAATACATTTGTAACATGCTAATCAACTACAGATGTACACAAAAAAGGGAAAAACAGACCTCTGTTATCTCATGAGGGCTATCAAGAGAACACAAAATGTAAATATTCAATTCTAACAGATGTCAGACCTCATGAATATATCAATTTTCATCTCTGAACAGATATTTTTAACAGCCCAGTGGGAACATACACATTTCAATAAATATCCACATGTTCCAAAACTAAGAACATTTCTTATTTGTAAGAGGACCACTACATGGGAAATATTACAAGAAAATACTCATGGGAGAAGTCAAGTTTTCCTCTGTAATTAAACTTTATTTGAAACTGAAACAAAGGACTTCCTAAAAGAGATGTTTGTAAAGCTTTCAGAACAGTTTTCACTCCTAACAGCCATGCAAGATTTAGAAAACATTTATAATATTTGACTTTGTTCAAAAGCAGAGAACTATTTTGGTTCTTCCTTTCCAGGAAAAAAAAAAAAAAAAAAAAAAAAAGAAATTACTGTAATAAGACAAACACTCTCCATGTTAGAAATGCTTTGGGATTTGCTCTCACTCATATGAGCTACTATATTATCATCTTTTTTTTCCATTCAGTTGTCCACAAAGAATTTTTTAAGAAAAAGAAACAATTCTTGTTTGTGTATTATCAATGAGGTTGACAGCAAAAAACAAGTGATACAATACATCGAATTTTTCTTTGCTCTACACGGAGGTTTTCATGAACCTGTTCTCAAAAAAATATTATTTGTAAGAATACTCTTTCTATAAACTCCTAATTATTTGTGTGCAAGATTCAAATTCAGAAAATTCTCAAACAGTTCTAGCATTCCAATTTCTTTTTCCTAAATTTATCACAAATTCTTCTGAACTTGTTTTGGAGGGGTAAAAAGTACTTCTGGAATTTATTATTTCCCCCCTCCCTCCCTCATTTTCAACTCACAAGCATTTGAAAATTTGTTCCAAAACAATAGTTAAGCATTCTTTTTATGGATGGACTAACTTGCTGCTCAAGGGAAAACTGACAGAGGAACAATCAAATGAAACAGATTAAAAGAAAGCTCCAACCCAGTGGGGAAAACATAGAGAAGATATTTTTCAAATTTATAGATAAAATGTTAAAAATCTAAAAAGCTAAATCTAAAGGAAAGTAAGCATGATCTCAGCCTCAGTACTTGAACTTCAGCCAGATGTGAGAGACAGTAAAATGCCAAAACCTAGCAAAAAGAAAGCACTTGCTATAGTTCCCATTTCACTTCTGAAGACCTCATCAGGGAATCAGAAGTGCTTTAAATGAACAATGATTGGAAGGAGAAAGATTTGTGGATGCCTCTGCCTGTTGTAATATCATGACTTAGTTAAGAAGATATATGAAAAATGTGATACCAGGGACTGATGTTCTAATTTCCTGTTAAGGTCTAGCCAAAGTAAACAAACTTTTTTTTTTATTCATGCTATAAATTTAGCAGAAAAAAAGTTATCTAAGAAACAAAGGAAAAGCAGTAAGGGACAAAATAATTTCCCATTAGCAGATGAAAACTCAATCAAACAAAATTAACATTACAAAGCAAGACAATTATTCATATATCAAAATTTTCAAGGAGAAAAAGAAAATGCTTAAAACCAAATATTTTGTGTTCTGACTCAACATCAGCACATAACTCAAAACAAAAATTCCAATTGTGAAAATATGCTCCAAGAGAGTGTATGGATAGTGGTCTGGAGACCTACCTGGAAAGGTAATGAGGATTAGATTCAGTTTGGTCCTGATTAAAAAAAAAAAAAAAAAAAATTAAAAATAGTCTGACACATAGTGCAATGTTGCAAGTCCCTTCTGGATTCATCTGCCACCTTTGAAAATTTCACTTTAAATCTCTCACTCCCTGCTAAGCAAGACTTCATTAATTTGATTTTAGCAATATGTATATGCACAGAAGTAGCCTACAGGTATGTACATAAGAAATCATGGGCTAGATATTATCTAGCTGCCATCCCAAACACTGCTCTTTAAGAAGCACACAAATATCCAAATATCTACTTTATATACTCAATTGCAAATTTGAAATTTAGCAATTCAAGTAAAATACAGCAGGCTGGCAAAAAGTAATAAACCAAGGTAATTTCTACTATCACTACTACTACAAGGGAAAAGAAAACTTTTAAAGGCAAAAGTTAGAAAAAATATTCACTGAATTCTAAATTTATATATGGAATTCAAACACTTAGAATTTCCTTTCATTGACAAATACTGACCATACAGAACCTTGAAAAGTTCCTACAGAAGGCAAAACCTAATTTACATCCTTTAAAAACTGTAAGATCCTAAAGTTAGAGAGCAAAACTTCCCTTATAAGTCACCATCTAGTCTCACATGGGCAACATGATTACTGTAAGCAAGAATAATATATTATCAGTTTCCAGTGCCATTTAAAGTAAGTGTAAAAATTCCTTAAGAAGAAAAATTACTTCACACAGGAAAAATATTTTGGGAAATGAACTGCACTGCAAAAGACAGTGTGCAAATGAAAGAGAGACTAGTGAGGACTTTGGGATTTGACTTGAAATTGCTTGCAGCTGAAATAAATGAAAAAGTGTGTTGGGAGACATTTTTTTTTACTGAATCTGAAGAAACAATAGAGAATAGAAAATGATTGAAGGAATAATAAGGATTTTAAAGATATACTGGAAACTTTCTTTTCCTATTCTACTCTCTCCTTCCAGCCACACACAAAAAGAACTAACATTTCAGCAGAATAAATTTAAGCAAAGCAAAATTTTCCATCACAGATTGCAGAAACACACAAAAATTGGCAGTTTCAGTGAATCTTCTTTACTGTTTCTCTAGCTGCAAAAAAGTGGGGCAAAAGGGAAAGAACTTCTCTGAAAACAAAGGCGAACTTTTGTTCTGACAGAGGTCTTTAGACAAAAATACATCCTCTCAGACCTCAAAACCAAACTTCAGTTATAAATGTTTCCTAAAATTTGTGCTTTTTTCCCTCAGCCAAAAGTTCTGGAATTAGCATTTTTTTAATGGGTCACTTTGGTTTACTGCAAAACATGTCAGACCTTTGGCTAAAATATATACACATCCCTTTTGAGTTCACTTGTTTTTTCTTAAAATAATTCTAAGCCTCATGAACACCAAAAATGGCTTTAAATTTTAAACCAGTCTGACTGATGCAGAAATATATGATGAAAGCTTGAAGTAAATGTCAGGCATCAGGATTAGGTCTTCTCAGGAACTTTAATAAAAATTCTGAATTGGTTTTGACATTTCCAATTCTAATTTCAATTTCAATATTTAGCTTCATTTTTGTTAATGCCATTCAATACTGCTATTAATTACAGAAAAGCAAGAGAAAAGCTAACCTTGCACTAGTCACAGACATGAGCAGTGGAACACAGATGCATGTACCACTGTTCTTACCAAGATATGACTCTCTTTACAGCAGTAATTTCTTACAGTGATATACAAAGTCTGTTAACCAGACTGCATGAACAGCTCAGTGATTTTTTTTTTTTTTTAAACCATATACTAACATACATCTCCCCAAAATGTGCAGATGCAGAAATGCACACGTGTATGGATTCAAACACATACTGAGAGTCCTTCTGTTCTTCAGAACAGCATTTCTTGCATATGAATAGGAAAAAAAAATTTAAAAAAGTATCTTTTCCATCTATGTGAGAAGAAATGCAAAAATAAGAATTGAACTCACCCAGTAAGCATCAAGAAATAAACACAGGATTGAAATGCAGATATCTACAGTCCCATAACATTCCAATATATTAATTTGTCATTTCTGCTTTGACTTCTGAGCTTTTTTTGTTTACCCTATAGCCTTAGGTTATGTCACGCACCTGTACAACAGATGGCAAAGCCGTGGGCCACTGCCTTAAAGACCCAGTACAGGGACCTGCAGGCTTCTCCAGACATCTGTATAATTATCAAGGGAATTTTCACCAAAAACCTAGGAATCAATTGTGTATTTCTCTGATAAGGGGCACTTTTTTTAGTATGTTTTCAGTGGAAGATGAAAGAAAAATTGTAGATTCACTGACCATATCAAAAACAAATTGGGATACTTTTACAGTGATGCATTTTCTGTGACCACTTTGGCAAGAATAACTTCCCAAGGGAAAACAATTTTAAGCAAATGATACAAGATCAACAAGAGCAGATCCAGATCACACAAGAGATATGAAAATAATCTAGCAAAGAAATACTGTACATCTTATACTGGCCTCAGTTCACCTTTTAATAAGTTTCTATTTATTTGAATTTTCTTATCATTCATGAAACTTTGAATTATTCTGATTCACTTAGAAACCAGAAATTTATATATAATTTTCCATTTTTATAGTGTTATCCACAGAACAGACCTATCCCTTTACTGGGTCTCACTTGGCAAAGTAGCCATATTTCAGCAACAGCTCAACCCAATCCTGCTATGATGCCAGATAGCGATTCTGTAGCACATTTTGTGTCAAAGTGAAAAAACACTTACAGGCTGACAACTTTGTGCTTCTATGCTTATAACAGGTGAAAAGGCAGAAAAATAAAAAGCTGTTCAAAGAGTAAGACACAAAGACAGGGGTTTGCTTGCATGTGGTATTTACCAGGAGATCTCTCAGTATCATGTAATAAACCCAACATGTCCATTTTTTATTTCTACAACTTGTGAGGTTAAAAGATTGCTTACTCCATTGCATCTTGTACCTTTTTAAAGGATCAGTGTTTGTGGGAACCCAGACCTATTCAGCAGTATTAGAAAGCCAAAATCTACTATACTGAGCATTTTAAAAGAATGCTTTGTAACATTAAAAATAAACATTTATCCCAAAACTCCCTTGACTGTTTCTCATCGGAAAAACAACATTTTTGCCTATTTTAATTTTCCTTCATATGTTTTTTCTTCCTTTATTTACTGCTCTATATCACCAAAAAATGTGGAAAAGAGACCAGAGGAAAAGAGACTGCAACAGTAGAAAAAGGAGCAATCACACCAGAAAATCTCTCTATTTTTTAAAATTAAAATTAAGAGAAAATCTATGGAAAATTGGAGCAAAATTCAGTTCATATATTGTAGTTTAAAATACTATTTCTGTAAGCATTACTGCAGGCAGTAGTAACAAGTTAAATCAGTTCAAACTGTGCTGAAACACAGTAGAGAGCTAAACAAGGGTCAGAAAAACCGTACAATGATTATCATTATTTTAATATTTGTTACTCAAAAGAAGACCTACCTTTTCCTCAATGTTGCCTGCAATTGGAGACAGAACACATGACAAAGCTTGTAACATTATTAATGAATAAATAGCTGAAAGGGGAACCTTTAAAATCAGTGACACAGACCTCCAAAAGGATCTCTAAAAAAAGAACCCTTCAATTAATTGACCAGTATATTAAATCGTTTTTGTAGAACACGTCAGGATTAATGATTTTGCATAAAAACATGATAACACCTAGGCACGGTGGAAGAAAAACTGAAAGAAAGCATAAAAAGAAGCTTCTTTAATATCAGACATTGATATAAAATTGATATCAGAAATTGTCTGATACAGACAGAAAAAATTGCATACTGCAAAAATGAGTACTGAAAAGATACAGGCTTTCTCCTACAAACAGTATTTCCTCACATAATCAGATGCTCTGAAGTCCTCAAAACTGAGCACCAGTAAGGTTTTTCTCTATTATTTACACAAATAATTATGAAGCAGCATCACCTACATTCTAGAAATACAGTGTTTTGACATCACCTCCAAAATAAAACATACTATGGGAATGTACCATCTATGTCCCAAAACCAAGTGATACTGTCTACAACCAAGGCTATCCAAAAAAATTTAGTATTAAAAAGCAATCTGCTTAGTGACTCAACAAGCTGGGGGAAGGTGAAGTTTTCTGAGTCACGGAAAAGATTCAACACTGTGCAGGCAGATTTTGTTTTATTAACTAGAATTGTGTAGGATTTAATGATCTGAATTAACCCTCTCTTTATGAAATGAAGTCAAAATCTTCCTAAAGCGAGAACATACACACATCTGTCAAATATAATCAGGAGAGTACATGTAATGCGATATGCATATGGTGCATGTGCACTTTTGACAAAAGCCAAAAACAAAAAACGCAAAAGCTATATACATGGATTCATGGGATAGAGGATCTAGCTTGTACTTGTCCTTGCTTGAGACACATCAAACCAGAAGAAACTGCATAAAGATTGTACAAAAAAAAAAAAAGTTAGAGGGGATGTCCACAACAAGGTACTTTAGCATCACTGGGTTGAAGCAGGTAAAGAAGAAGATGGTTTAACTGAAGAGTTAGAATTCAAGACATTTTAAAAACAATAGTGCTTCTATTCTATTCTAGTGTATTCTTCATGGATATAATAGATATAATTTCAATTACCTCGAGGGCTTGGGAAATCCTAATGCTAAGTGCCAGAATTATTTTTTTGTGATGGTGGCTAATTGAGAAGATGTTAAAAATAAGTCTGCTTATTTCTAAATTGGACAAAGTCCAGACAGCTACATGTAGGGTCTTCCCCACTCCCTAAAAATAGTATTTTTCTTTCAGAGAAAGTAAACATGCAAGTAATTTTATGGTTTTAATTAAGCAGTTACAACAGTCACTTAAAAATTACATTTCTAAACCTGAAGTCGATGTCAAATTCATGATTTATTGATGAAAGTATATGCAGCTTTCTCATCAATTCTTGACGATAAGCTGCACCTCTTGCCCAAAATTACATTTCCAGTATGGCAGCTACTCATAATGCAAACACTGCAAGAATTCCATGATTTGACATGGAACATTGCAGGAACAGGACAAGAAAACCCATTGCCACAAAACAGAAGTCTTCCAATCATGATGCTGGACTGAGTCTCAAAAGCTTACTTCACACATATGTCCCAGGACTGATTCCCTATGCCCCCATCCTCTGTCCTCTATAGTTGCTCTGCTCCTAACCAAGGAGAAAGGGTAATACTTGTCCCATTAGCTGTCTCCAGCTCACAATACCTTCTTGGAAAAAGTAATGAAAATAGAATGGAATTTTTGAGTACAGTCATAACCTTTTCTAGTGACTCAATGCATCAGAGAAATGAGACTTCTTTTAACATAGAGCAGTTCGTACCATACGAAACATTCTCTCAGTTCTTTTCACAAGAAAACAAAACATTAGAACCTTCCTAATATTTCACACTTAATTGCACAGCAATTCCCGCAATGAGGGACCGTAAACAACTGTAATAAAGCCTATATTAGCTGGGACAATGAAAGTCTACCTACATTTCTCCCGATTGCCTAAAAGGTTAATTTTGGCTGTGCTAACTTCAACCATATTACAGCCACTCAGAGTTTGTTATTATTTGACTTTTGCCAGAAATGCCAACGGCTTTTGACAAAAACTTCTGTCATTTCTGAGACACTTACGAGGAAGTAAACACCTTTGCTCTACCCATGTTAAATGAAAGATGCAAGAACAAGCAGCTAAAAAAAATCATGTTTATGTTAAGATACATTTACAGACTGCTTACACTATCATAATATTCAGTAGCTTAAAATTTCAAAAGAAAATTAGTACAAAATCAATAGTCAAGAGACAGATACAAAACATTATTTAAATATATGAAAATATATCTTATGTAAAAACATAATTTAAATGTATGGATGAAAGAGATTATTAATTTTCTTCTTCCAGGTAGAAGATTAATAATGAGCAGCTACACTAGCAGCCTTCCTCCCTCCTTCCTCCCTGCAAATCACTCTTGCACTAGCAAATCTAATTCAGGTTGATTAGATCATTTAAACAAGGCAGATACTACCCTGAACAGTCCTGCCAGTCTGAGTAGAGTTGTGTCAATATCAGCAATTTTGGTAGATAAATCAGCAGGGAAAATGTGCCAGGTAATATGTAGATAGTTACTACTTCTGCTCATTGTATTACAATAGCTATAAGCATACAGACGGACACACACTGATGGCATAATTTTCTTTCTTAGTGCAGATAGATGATCCAAGTCACAAAATCACAGCACTCAGTGTTTTGTGGTGGTCAGTTTTTTTGTTTTTTTAATTATGTGCATGCAACAAGAAATAGTCGTAAAAGCATTTTTCTTAGGGTAAAAAAATGTAATGTGACTGTGCACCCATTCTTTTTAGGGAAAAAAAATACTATTTATGTGGGAAAAGTATAGCAGTCTTGCAGTTCTTTTGCACCTCTAAGAAAGAGAAACACATTGTAAGAAAATCTTTGCTGAAGCTTCTCTACAGAATGAACAAACCAGTCCTTTGTGCTCCACAGGTAGCATGTTAATCACCTGCTGCAAGCTCAGGCTGAGCAGCTCCAATCGATGCCTCTGGAGACCACGCTCCCAGGCATGGACGGTGCTATAAAATGTGCTATAGCATCGCTCCTGGGCTGCTCCAAGGCACATTTTCAACATTCAAAATCCCAGCTATTTCTCTTGATGAGACTGGTTTACAATAAATGAAAAAGAAAAATAATAAAGGCAGAACAAAGGATGGATGAGAGCAATTATTACTAAGCAAAAAATGATGACTCAGATTAGCTTGTTGATGAATGACAAAAGCTTGATAACCAAACTCATTGTGTCTTCGCTTTGTTCAGTGAATTTGTTGCAGTTATTGGGCTGTTCAGCCAAAACCAATTTGTTAGGGAATGAACTTTAATTATTTGTTTAAAATCAACATATCTTCAAAGTTGATTCTAACAGCTTTTCCATATGCTAGTGACAGAAAGATAAAAATCTCTATACTCCTAATAGGTCTACTAAGTCTCAAATCACAAATATAAAGAAAGATCTAAAAAAAAAAAAAAAAAAAAAAAAAGTCTATCTGGAAGCCCCCAAAAAAATTCTGAAAAATTCTGTGAGAGACACTGGGATATGCAAGAGAATTACACAAGCATCCACAAACACAAGGTATTGTTAATAGACACAATGCATTGTCAAGTCCAGTATCAGGTGTTAGTTTTCAAAGCCCATTATCTGCCAACTGGAAAACTTTGGAGAGGCAGACCTTAAAAGTGTAACTTCAGCAAGTCAACTAAGACACGTTTCAAAAAGTATCAATAACCCACTGAAAATGACCCTTGAAAACAATGAGACTTGCAACAGGTGCTGAGAGGAAGTTGTAGCCACCCCAAAACCACACCAAACCAAAAAGTAGCGTGCCATAAAAAACTGAGATTTTTTTTTTTTCTTCCAATATATGTTTATTAGCCAAGGAGGCTCTTAAAACCCAGTTTGTAAACCCATCATGTTTCTGTTCTCTGGACCCAGTTATATCCACCAATATTAATCTTTCACTTTTTCCTCTGTTTCACCAAAAAATCCTACTTGCAATAACTCTAAGCTTCATCTCTGAAGTAATACTTAACTTGCTGAAGGACAGCAGCTTTAGAAATGGGTACTGCAGTGGTTGCAAATAAGTTCAGCCGAGCCATAAAAGACTAATGATCTTTTTCTTGTGCTTCTTGGCACCAATGAAAAATTAATTCATAGATCTCTTCCTGGGAATATGAATAATCAAAGTTAAAGGACAGAAAATCTTTGCCTAAGCCTCCCCTCAATTTAACCTCTGTTTAAGTTCGCAATGAAAGTAAGTTTGCTTAAAAAAACCCTAGCCTCCCAGCTACTAGAGGTTTTGTGAAGCCACCACCCATCACAATGAAGGGGAAAAAAAAGAAGTCATTTCAATGGAAGTAGGAAAAATCTTTTATTTACCTTCCTTCAATTTCCAATAACCTCTTAATTACAAAACCTTTTCTAAATATCAGTTGAAAAATATCCCTCCTCCTCTCCCATCCTGCCTCTGTAATTTTCTCCATCTCATAATGACGTTAGTTTGCATGATTCATAGCTATCCTGTGATTATTTTAACATCTATAAGAACTGAGTTGTACTGAGAAGCAGTTACCTTAAGAGATCTGTTTTTTGCTGTCTACTATTTCCTGTGACATTTTGTCTTTAACAGAATTAGGATTGCTGGATCAGATCGTGAACCTATAAGTAGGTTTAAAACAACTAATTAATATCTTGCCTTTATCCATGCAGAGTCATTGCTCTTTTTACATTACTCCTTTGCCTGCACACATGAAGGAGAATGTTTTCTGAAAGATTTACTGTTGTCAGGTATCATTGTCTCTCTGTCCTCTGTAGAATTTTGCTTAGAATGTTCCTGCTCTGCCCCAGATTGGTAGACAGCACATAGCATATCAATGGGCAAGAGGTTTGTGCCTAAGAAACTAATAGCACTTTAAAAGTATCCATCAGATTTTATGCTGCCCTGGAGAAGAATTTCACATTTCACAGATGGAGAAATCAAGAATGACTGATTGAGTCACTTGTCCAAAGTAACTCAATTGCAAATTCAAGAACAGAATGCAAATTCTTTACTACATCCATTAGGCAACATGCTTCGAATCAACGGTCAGTATCAACAGAAATTCCTTTTGCTACTTTTCCTGTTTAATGAATCTTTCTGATCAAGCCTGATACTAAGATGTCCCATTACAGAAAGAAGATATTATTTCTTCTGTGCTAATGAACTGCAATCTCGATCTCAAATGAGAGTATTCCATGAAGAGTCAGGGTTTGAATTGTTTGCCATCTGTTCATTCATGCATTATTTCAAAGGAAAATCAAAAACTCATCTGAATGACCAATATTATGATTTGAGCTCTGCAGATCATTTAAGATACTTTGGCTATAGTAACTACCATATTTTTATTATCAAATGCATGAGAAAGAAAATTTTATTTTTTACACAAAGTTTCAAATACTAAGAACCACAGACACTGTTTGGCAAATATCTGCAGCTCCCATTGATTTAACAGGAGCAGTGAGCAGCCAAAATCTTGTGAATTTTTAGAAAGATTAAAGTAGCAACAAACCAAGTAGCAGTCTAGTAAACCAATTCTCTGCTCAGGATTTTGTGAGGTCACTACTATGTATTTTTCAGAACCTGCTCACTTATTTACTTCCTTTATTATCTGATTCTTGGACATTGTATTTTTGCTACAGACATTTTTCAGAGAGGTTTAAAAACAATAAAAGAAGTTATAAATATATCCTATTTTCACTACTCTTTGATATTCTGTTCCTCCACTCTTGCTTCATGAGTTATAAAAGTAACTTTTTTAAAGGCAAGGAATGAAACATCTACTATTTGGAAAGTTTCCTGAAAGAGGACACTACTTGCGAGTATTCAAGTCGTACAGATAGTCCAGCACACATTGATTCTAAATTTATGATTAATGGGAGCTCTGAAACATAGTTGTAATAGTTAGAGAACAGTAGGATGGTAAAATTCTCCTGCCACGACTAAAAGATCTTGATTCTAACAGGAAAAGGTTAGGGCAGTATGAAATAGTACACATTTATTGAAACCTTTTGGTTGACCAAGCCAATTTGAAAAAGCGATGTAGAAGTGGCATTTAATCAGTAACCACTACAACCTGAAATAAAGTTACTGGCCAAAGGGAAATTTTAACTTGAGAGAAAAATCCCATAGCTTTTAGTCCTAGTTCTCTATAACCAAATATGCTTTAGATAAAAGGGCTTGAAGAAAGATAGGAACACTATAAGAGTAATTCTAGCACTAATATTTTGATCTGCCTATAGGAAATTAAAATACAGGAGTTATAAACCAAGAATTCACTCTTGAACTGATCAGCACAGCAACAGTTAGGATGTTTCACTTTGTTCTGTTTCAAAATATAGTTTCAGAAATTAAGTAGCAGTCAAGCACTTAGTACAGCCAGAGAAATCTAATTACTATGTTGGGGAAAGAGAAAAAAATTAAGTAAAAGTGTTTGGAATTCCAGTTGATCAAGGAATTCATTGTGACTTCCAGGACTGCTGTGGAATTTGTAGTTCTAAGCAGTTTGAAAATTAGCTCACCTTTATCAAAGTGTGCTTTTTTTTTATCCAAATGTCAAGACCTTGCTTAGTGACTCTGGATACTGAGCTAAGCTTGCTATTCTGGAAAAGGTAGCCACCTAAAAATCACAATGGAAATTGCTTCCTTAGTTGCCATATTAGTATGCTACGCTGAAGCATGTCATTAAACAACTGTTTTTTCATACTGGTTTTGGAAATAACAAAGACTATTCAGGGCTCAATCATGTTGTCCAGAAGCTGAAATTCAGACATGCCTAGATCTGGCAGTTTTATTCAGAACTAACCTTGCTGACAAAATCAGAGATTATATGGAAATAAATTCTGGAAATCAATTGGCAATCAAGGTAAAATGGAAAAGGTGTGCAGGCAGTTTCAAGAAGAGAATAAGTGTCATCTTGTTTAGTAGTGTTTCTGTTTTCCTATTACCTTAAGAACCTTAACTTAGAAGCTCACTGAACAATTGATTATATTTTCACTTTATTATTATAGCCTGACATCTTTGACCATTAAAAAACATTTATCATTATGAATTGTGAAATGATGCAAAATGAAGCAATGATCCATTTCCAACTCGATAACCAGAATGGCTGGAAGATGTAATGATAGTCAGACTGCTTTTCAAATTCCTGAGTCTTTGATGTTTAAAGTAGAATGTTATTCCCTTTAACTGGACTTTCCGTTCTTCTCTTTGGGTAGCTAGGGATGAGCACTTAAGAGTGCATTGGATTCACTTGTAAAATGTAAAGCAGACAAAACAAAGTTGCTACTTAAACCTATTGTTCATAATACACTGTTACCTCCCTGCTTTTCTTTGAGAAACAGGAAAAAAGCAAAAGTGCTTTGATATTTAAAACTTATTTATAAAAATGAAATGCCTGTGTCAGAGTTCATACATCCAAAGGGAAGAACACAGGAAGAAATGTGCTCAAACATACATTCAGAGAAAGAAATGTGCTTAAAGATACATTCAAATTCTGACACATATCCCTGGTTTGAAAATACTGTATAGAAACTGCTCATTCCCTATATTGCTTTTTAACGTGAGCTTTCTTATACACTACATTGCTTTTTAACGTGAGCTTTCCCTCATCCTCACCTACCTCTGCTTTCTTCCTTTACCCTCCCAAATCAGTAACCAAATCCATATTAAA
>PYHW01010833.1:11417097-11437117 GCA_013186435.1 Turdus rufiventris | reverse complement strand
AAAGCATGTTCCTTACACTAGCATCTTCCCAGTGTAATTTTACAGGGTGCCATGCTGCAGGAAGGCAGCCACGGGCAATTCTGCTAATTAAATGAGAAATGTAGTGCCTGAAGTTCATAGAGAGAGAAGCATGTGCATGCTTTCGTGCTTCTTCCTAACACTGTAACATATGCCAGAACAGGATGGAGGTTTTTTGTCAAGGACATACCACAAATCATCTTTTCTCATCACAAAACTCAAACATTATGTACCAGATCAGTTGATAACATTTTCAGGCTAGGGATGAGAAATTCTTCCCAGAACGAGACTTCTAGAACTACCAAGCAATCCAAACAGGATTGTCTATCTTGGTCAGCATAGACAGTATTCTTCATAAAAGAAATCATGATACAATTCCTTTGTCTCTGACAGGAGATCACAGTGTGGATACTCTAAAGAAAATCTTCCTGAAATAAAACATTGTAGGAACTGACAAAAACAGTTTATTCTTCTAAACAGTTTATTCTTCTATGCAGTATTCTCTTCTGATGTCAAGGGCATCATATAGTAAGTTTAGACTAGTCTTAACTTGGGAAAACAATATATAAGACATCAAACCGCAATACCTACAAAAATTACTTTAAAAAATGCTTATTCCAAAATGCTTATTCAAAAATCTTTTTCTACCTCAAAGATCGAGATGTGGAGACTGCATTCTGCAAGTATTTCCTTACTTGATTATGAATTTACTATTAAGCTAGTGATGGTTTTCACATTTCACCTTCTACCTCCTCAAAAAAATCCCCCATATTTTTATAACTATACTCATAGTCAAGGAGCTTCCAGAATACCTCACCTAATATGTTGGGTTTTTTTGGTCAAATCATGGGTGCACTTCAGGATAGATTATCATAAAGTCACTGAAACACTGGATAGGTACTTCTAGGAATGGTAACTCAACCACTTCCTCGGGTAGCCTGTTCTCTGGCAGCTGCAGCTCCTAGCCAGTCTCAGCACTCCCTGAGGACCTCCCAGTTCAGGAAACCTCCCCATGGGCAAGGGATGCACCACTCAGTTGCAGGACAAGCTGGCACTGGAGCAGTTCAACTGGGTGACTGAAGGCATTGGCAAAGGATCTTCATGAACCAGCAAATACTAGTTTTTAATCTTCTAGTTTTCAATGTAAGATATCATGATAATATACTAATGAACATACAATGGGAATATGATTGGCATGGCTTAAAAAAATTCAAAATAGTTTTCAAACTCCAGTTATTGAGGCAACTTGAAAATAAAAAGATCATTTTAATTTAACCTTCTGTATATGATATTTGTGTTTCTCACACAAGTGGAAAGAATCCACCCAAAACTAGTGTCCAGATACTCAAGTTCTGTCAGTCATTAGAAACAGAGCAGACACTTTACTTGCTGGCAAAGAAAATCTTTCAACTTTCATGGCAGAGACACAAAATATTGCACCATTGTCACTTAGTTATTTCTTCCCAATAATTCAAGCTAGTTTATAAGCTCCTTAGATCAGGATTTGTAGCTTTAATACCAAATGTCACACAGAATTATAGTCTGACATACAAATGTTAATATAACAACAATTGACCCTGTAGGCATCTACAAATTCTGATCTATCAATGGCTGTCAACATGAGTCAGTACTAACAGCACACTTGGCATAAGTAATATTTTACAATTTTTTCAGCAGGTTAAAAAATATTGCTTTTCCCCTTTCTCTTCTTTTTTATGGCTCTAGGTTCCCTCATGCTATTTTCACCTAATTTTACAAAGCATCTACAGGGATTTCTTCTAGAATTTCTAAGCCTCCTTCTTCCCATGGGTTGGTTTTTTCCAATTTTGCACTGAAGTCTGCCTATGAGTTGTTTTATACTGAGGTCTTATGTTGCCATACATCTCAATGACAATGGTCACAAACAAAAAGCAAATTCTTCTCAACAAGTACAGGTGACAGTTTAAGCAAATGACTAAAATACTTGTCAAACCAAAATACCAGCCTTGCTGGACTATAACCAGAAAAAAATAAGAGTAATGAATTTGCCCAGAGTTTTAAAGGTCTTGTTTATGAGCACGTCAATGTCTGTGAGCTTTCTGCAGGTCTAATCCAATTGTTTAAACCATGTATTATCCCCTCTATCCAACAAAACAATATTCTACATCAAGTTGAAAAATCAGCTTGAGGTTTTCCTGTGTGAAGAACAAAATAGTTTTGAAAATTATCAGAGAGTGTTTCAATCAAAATAAATTCTTCAAAATCCAGGAAAGCAGATATGGTTGATAAACCCCCTATATTTCAAGAGAAGAAAACCTTTGCTGTATTTTAGGCCAAAAAGTATGATTGCTCTTGGTAATGGTTTTGCATTAATTTTATACTTAAGAAAAAAAAAATATTACTTTAGAGGACTGTTAGCATCAGAAAAACAAAGCTATTTCAAGTGCAAAGTTTTTGTAGGATAATATACTTCTACTGCATTTTGTACTATATTGAATTTATTTTCTGGATGCATAGAAAAGTTTATACTTTTTTCATTAAATACATTCTCCCTCAGTGACAAAGCATTAAGAATGAATATTTTTTTTTTTCATGAGAAAATACTACTGAGGGAATGACAGGGTCAAACTCTTCCCCATGAGCTCTGCCAATGTACCTTAAAATTTTCCTCGAAGCTCTATCTCTTGGAGTGAAATTGTGCAGAAATATTCAAACTGTTTCTCAAATGTTCTTCCCTGATGAATGTTGAGAAAGTTCTAGTCATATGTGCAGGAACAGAACCAAACATCTTTAAATGCTCTACAATAGCTATCAAACAATCTCTTGTTTTGTCAACTTTTTTTACAGGTATGTTCTGAAAGCCTCAAAAAAGGTTCAACTATCCCAACAAGTACTTAATTTTCTTAAAAGCATCTAAAGGAAAAATTCATAAACCTTTTATCTAAATCACAGGGGGTTTTTCAGTGCCAAAGATCCAGAGGAGATATTTAGATATGTCAGACACAAAAAGATAAACATATCTTGCTGCAGGCTTTTGGACAGCTTACAAATTTTCCCTCTAACATATATTTTTTTAAATAGATTTGAAGTCAAGCCTGCCTTCTACCAGGAACTATTCAAGATTAATATTACTTATTGAAGACATTGCAATTACTAAAGACTATCTAAGAGGTGAATGATGGGCTTTAAACCATTTCATAAAATGCAAATTCATTTCCCACTGGTGATTTTAGCAGTGAGCCCAAGGACTCCATTAACCACTGACCTGGGTCCCGGTTCTTTTCCAGGTCAGCAGAAAGTATCTCATTGTGTCACAGACAAAGGAATTTTCCCTGCTATGTTTCTGGACAATTATTGCCTGCTGAAAGCTTGGAATGAGGCTTCCACCCTCATCCTGCTTAGTTTGTCAGCCTCTTAAAGGTTTTTTTGTCCAAACTTTTGCTTCCTTCTTTTTTTAAAACCTATCGATTCAGAATTCCTGTCCTCCTTTTGTAGTCTTCTATTCATTTCTTCAGAAAGTTGTCATTCATCTACAGAGTATTCAGGATTTTTGTAGACATTTTATCCATAAGCAAAAACCATTGTCTACCTCTATTTCAAATTTGACTTCCCTGCAAGAGGAAATCTTGGCCAGTCTGCATAATCTGTGAAAGTATGACCAACAAATGGAGCTTAACACAAATAAAGTGGTGTTTCCAGACAACTTTCTTTTCCCACCATTAACCAAAGTCTCTTCTCTCAGCCTTTAGATTATCAGACTTCTCTTCAAAGCTAGAACAAGACATTATGAAGAGACAACTTGTTATGAAACATGAGGCCAGTGATTTATCACATAACCAGGAGCACATAGTGCCACATGCCTCATGTTCAACATCTTTCCTCTTACTGCCTCTGGTTTCACACACTATGAAGTGGTTGTCTCCCTGCTAGAGTTGACCAGGTTTATCACCTTTCTGACTGCTTACTGATCATTTTTCCCAAGTTGCCCTTCTTCCTTTTGGAGAATATTCATCAGAAACATCCCCTACCTCACTTCATTAGCAAAATTAACAATCCTCCTTTAAAAAGCAAACTGACATCTACCAACTTCTTTTGCCAAAGAAAGAAAAAGAAAACAAACAAAAACAAGAAAAAAAAAATACTAAACAACAGCAATAAAAAAACCAAAAGCAAAACAACCCTGTATTGTTAGTGTAGATTCCCCCATCCCTGTCAGTGTTCAAGGCCAGGCTAGATGAAGCTCTGAGCAACCTGTTCTAGTGGAAGGTGCTCATGGTGGGTGGGTTGGAACTGAATGATCTTTAAGGTAATTTCCAACCCTGGCCATTCTATGATTCCATAGCAGGCCACAGAATGTTTATATATAATGGACAACCAACAGCAATCAACATTTTCTCTGTTTTTTTATGACAGGCAATTACGTTTGTAATATAAATATCTTCATGCTAAGAACAAACCAATTTTTAATGGGCTATTTTGTACAGGGGCTGTAAATGTGGTTCCTTTAGACATATATGGAAGAAGGACTAGTAGAGATTTAGTAGAAGAATATATTTAAGATTTACATTTTAAAGATAGTAGTAGTAAAAGATGTCCTGGACCTGATAAAAATAATTTTATGCAATTTTTTTTATGTCTCTAATACAAGAGACTGGGCTCTACATAATCAATATGCTCAGTTTCAATTTGTTTTTTAAACTTGTTTAGGTTACGTCACCCCTCAATTCATTCAAATAGGCATTGAGCTATAAGAGGTGGCACTGTTAAATCATTTCTTTCTGTCTGCTTGCTGACTTTCATAAATACATAGCCAATGTAACTTGCACATCAAATGCATCTTCAGCTTTTGACCCCAAAGGTCAAAGTAGCTTAAACCCTGCTACAGTCTTTTCCTTATGGTATTTACTTTGATCTTAATTATATTATAAGCTGGAGATTTGCTGATAAGCAATACATCTATTAAGGAATTTGGAAACTGAAGCTCTAATCCAGATCCAAAGATTTTTTTTTGTTAATGTACTTTTATAGGAAAAAGAAAATATGTAACTCAACATAAATTATGATTTTCAGTCAGTCATCTTCTAAACACTCCAGTGTTACACTACCAAGTTAGAAAGCAGATCAGACTGACCACCTCCCATTAAAGCTGTTCCTGGATATATTGGGTCTGGCTGAGGAGGAGGTCATTTTCCCCATGTCAGCCCCCACAGTGCTGTGCCTTGGTAGCAGCAAAGGTGTTGGTAACACCCCAGTGTTTTGGCTGCATCCTGGCAGCACTGGTTCGGCATCAGTGCTGTTTGCTCCGACATTCTGGCCCCCATCAGGAGGCTGGGGGTGGGCAAGATCTTGGGAGCAGACAGAACCTGAACAACTGAGCCAAATTGACTAGAAGGAGATTCCATAACATATGGTGCCAGCTCAGATACAAAAGCTAAGAAAAGAAAGAAGAAGGGACATTTGTCACTTATGTTTACCTTCCAGTGCAGCAACTATACATGGTGAAGCCCTACCTCCTGGGAAGTTGACAGATACCACTTGGCAAATAGAGAATAAAATCTTTGCATTCTTTTATTGCTTTCGCTTATCACGTACATAATATTTCACTTCTGCTTTAGTAAACTGGCTTAACTCAACCTAGAATTTGCTTTCCATCTTCTCTCACATCTTCTCATCATCCTTCCTATCTCAAAATGTTTAACTACCCCTGTTTTCTTGCAAAAATGAGCAAAACTGAAGGGTCACAAGGGTCACATCTATAGTTTTACTTATGTTGAGAGGTAGATTTTCCTCAAGTAGTTTCATTTATTAAACAATTTATTATCTGTAACACTTTCTTATTTTCAATTTTTTTGGTGTGAAATTCTTGAAGGAAAGTGCAATGCATAAATCACAGGACTGTAGGCAAAGGGAAATAGCATAACATGAACAAAGACTCAGGAAAGGCACTTCGATAAATCACTGTGTTTACAAGATCTCTTGGACCCCTTATAATCCTGTTCAGATCTTGTCACTCCTCACTTTACTCTGGGTGAAAGCAGATATTCTGGCAACAAGACCAGTTTGCTTGACTGCAGTCTCCAGTGTTTATTTCACATTGCCTTTCTAGCTCTCAAGGTAGATCCCAGAAACTGTCCTGTCTTGTGAGTACAACAATGATGAAAGAGTCAAGAATACAATTCTCAAAGCCATGTGTTACTTTATCATCAACAGTGTACCATAGAGTGCACAGAAAGGACCATTTTGTGGAGTTGTTGCGAAGTACTTAACTATTCTGGCTCAGCACCATCATTTCATTATCTACTTTCTTTCTTGCACATTTTGTATTCTTTTGCTTCTACCTTTAGCCCCAGAAAAAGCAAACTAATTTCAGAGTCCCCAGAGCCAAGTGAAATGCTTTCATACCTTAATACCCTTCCAGTATATTCCAGTATACCAGGAGAGACAAGTGGTATCGTCATACATGCATTCAAATTTTGGAGTTATCAGGTAATAATGCAAACCTCATAAAACACAGAGAAGGGGAAACAAAGAAGAAAAAGAAAATTGGAAAATTATTAATCACTTTCTTCCAGGTGCCAGAGCATTCCATGGTTCAATCAATTTCAGCAGAACTTTTGAAAATTCAGCACTTTTCAAAGGCAATAAAATATTTAATGGTAACTGAAAACTTGTCTACCTCTGTGTGGCCAGCATAGATGGATTCCTAATCAGTTTACTGAACTCAATCACTTTTAAGTCAAAGTGCAAAAACCTCTTTACATTTTTTGTAAATTTATGTAAGGAAAGGAAGCTTTCTAGAAAGCATTGTAAGGACGTATTAAATACTTTTGATTATACTTCTCTCTGTGTTGTGGATTGAGTGCATGACCCTCAGTAACATGTATACACAAATTTTTAAAGCTTTTTCATGAAGTTACACAGCAGATCCACTAGTACACAACAAAAGTTATGATGCTCAAGAATTGCGAATTCTGGACTCCTTTCTGTTCCTAGTAAGATCTGACATAGTCTAGTGAGAAACAACATAGGGAGGTCTGTATCTAGAAGAAGTGAAAAGGAAAGACAGTTTTAGGACTTTTAGAAGACAATTGTCTGAAATATAAATTCAATCTACGAGGACAAATTTAGTCTTGAGCAAAGATGGAGCAAAAAAGAGAAACAGCAAAAAAAAGAAAAAAGCAGAAAGAGGATGACTTTTGGAAGTAAGATAACTGTAGAAGTTAAATAGATTAACTTCTGTCCTTAATACACAAAAGGTGCATACAGGAAACTGAATTCCTTCAATTGGTGTGGGAGGGGTGTTAATGTGTAAATGAAATCACTCAGTCTGCACAGAAAAAGCTGCAGCAGTTCAAACACCAGCTGTAAATAAATAGGAGTTTTCCTATTGGTTTAGTGGCAATTATAGGTACTAGACTAGAAGCATTAAGGAATTGGATAACCTATGATAGACACTGTCTGACCAATGGCAGGACAATCTGAAATGTCAGAAAACAATGTGCTATATATTCCAGCAATTTAAACCAATGTGAGGTATCACATACACTGCTGTTAAAAGTAATTTATACAGATGGAATTCCTCTGTCTTCCACTTGATTGGTAAAGAAATTCTGACATCAGAAATTAATTTTTTATTTTTTTTTTATTCTCTCTACAGCAGAAATTCCCTTCCTACCCTCATTTGTTTGGTTCTCATTATCACCCTACTGATCTACTGATACTGAGATCTACTGATAGGTAGCATGACTATTAAAAAAAGTCTTGGAGAAAAATAGGTTAATCTGAATTCAATTCATAAGTATTCAATTCAAAACTCAATATTTTGAGATAAAAAAGGAACATTTCAAATACTGATTAATATCTTCACAAAAGAAACTTTCAGACAATATTATTTAGCATTAAGAAGTTTTGGAGTTTTTAAAAAATATATTGCATTCAAAGCACAACTTTTTTGAAAATTATCCAATTTAAATGGAAAAACAGTTAAATCAAATAGTTAAAAATATTTTAAACAATGAATTGACACAATATGTCTCCATTCATTGTGAGGGAAGAACTGTTTTGTCTGATCCTGAAATGATCTTTTCCTTGCCGTTTGTTTTCAGTTCTGCCTTCAAACTGAATGTATTTTTTGTTTCCTCTTCCACTATATTGTGGTTATCTGATTTTCCAAACTGCCACAGGGGAGCAGCCCAGAGAATATTTATTTGAGCAAGCTATTAGGCAAAGAGAAGAAAATGGTAAAAAGCTGAAATAACACCAGACAAAACAAAATTGTGTTGTTATTCCTGCCCAGGGATTTTTAAATTTCATATCAATACTTTCTTAAATTTAGTAATTATCTCTCCCAGATAACAATGGGAATGCTACACCTAAATAAATTTTAAAATCTACTTCTGTTGTATCAAATCATCGTAGCAGATGCCCTTTTTTTCAGACATTAGATTTCCTGATCAGAAAGTGAGTGGTTCCACCACATTTCTCATGCACATTTCCTATACAGAAGAGCTTTAATGGGCTTGACATATCTTCTGTACACTGAAAGCACTGTGCACACATGGTAGAGTTGATTTGCATACACACGCAATACTGAAATTATTTTCAGGAAAAGTAGAAGACTTTTATATGAAACCTGTTGACCTGATATTGTTGCTTATGAGGAATTACACTTTTAGCAAGCACTTTTTTACACTTTAGGATTTGTTAAGAGTCATCCAGGAAGACTGTGGTAGCCATGTTCTACCACACAGATCATCAGAACCAAGGTCATGCCCTTTGGTTGTATTAAATCTGAACCATAACACCAAGAGCAAAAGACTACCTGAAAGAAGGGCTGGAGGGGTTGGTAGTCCTGACAATAAAGTAAAACTTCAGGACAGCTGCAGAATATTTAACAGTGTTAAGGCCAGCCAAGAAGGACTGCAAAACCAACCGTGAGTTGTGCCCTTAATGTAAAAGGTAGGAAATACAATGTGAGGTTTATGAGATAACAAGATAGTAGTTTATAATTTAKAWAAGGATAAGGACCAATCTTGGTATTTTCAAAATCTGATATTAGCTTAACATACTAGATTGTTGCTGCAGTTTAAGAATAAAAAATCAGGAAGAAACCATAGAAAAAAATACTGAATAAGTCATCAACAAACCAATAGCACTCAGCAAAGCAGAGAAAGTCACCCAGTTCCAACTAAGACACAATAGATTACAATCTGTCATGACAGAGAATTCAAAATGATGCTAGAAAAACACCTAGACACAAAATTTGTGAAGTCCAGAAGTCAAAGTCCATACAAACAACACATGGAATTACACATGCTACAACAATGCCAAGGAAACCAATGCCTTTCTGTGCAAAAGCAGACAACCAACCCACTCATCTTGTGCTTGATAAACATTATTCCCACCCCCATCACTTAGATATGAGAGCCCTAAACCAGCATGTGTCATCAAACCTCTTTTCATTGATCTTCCAGGGAATATCTACCTCCTCCTCTAAATCTGTTTTCTCATCTCTCGGTCTTGCCAACAGTCACACAAAAAAATATTTCTTATCTACTTCACGAATCTCAATAGCTTTATGGTAAATATACTGATTCAATTTTCTCTTACACTGCATCTTTTCAGTAATTTCAACTCACACAATTTCCCACAAATGAATCATTTTTTAATATTATGGTATCTTGGTAAATATAACTGCAGAAGCACCAACAGCCTGTCAGCCAAATACACAGGAGAAAACTTTATTGTGCTTATGGTTAAAACTATGCAATCAAGTTCTATTTTGTAGTAGGTCATTACCATGCCTATCACTTTTATAACTAAAGTGAGACTCAGCTCGTGTATGCTCAAAAGCATTGAGTCAAATCATAGAAACCAATCAGCTTGACAGAGCAGGAAGAAATTCACAATTTTCAAAACACCGAGCTCATGCTTGGAAACAAGGAAATGTCCACCTGAATAACTGCTAATGTCTTTAAGGAAAAAAAAATACAACCATGCTATACAAATGTCTGTCATAAAGGCGACATAAAACTTGGAGGGTAGGATACACAGGGAAAGAGCTCATGCTCCAAGGGTACCTCATATCACTGAATGCTTTCTGGACATGGAGAAAAATCCTTTTCTGGAGCCCTCCCCAAATACCTTATCCACTTGATCCCACAATAAATGAGTCTTAAAATGAAATATTTTTGTTTAAAATTTCTTTATATAAACACATTGTTTTAAAAAATTCTATCATTCTGTGGTTTTTTGTGGTGTTGATCTTAATGATAAAACAACCTTGCAGTCTCAGGGGACACAGTAAAACATCCTAAAATCCACAATATATTTCTACACATCAATCTATTGAATAGGGCATACATTTTGGTGAAATTTTCAAGCTTCTCTTAAGCATCCCTTGTCCCCAACCACAAAACAGTTTTAATTCCCAAGGACACTTAAGATAATATTAATCATTCCCTTTTTCTTTTATTTAGAGGAAAAATAGAAATTTTTAAATAAAAATAAATTGCTTCTTTTTCCATCATTTATTTACTTCATTTTTCATCAACATACATTAATACATCCTTAGGCCACCACCAAAGCATTAAAGCAAACAGAATTCTCCAAAAAAATTGTACTGCCATGAGTGGAAGAGGGCTACGATTAGAGATGACAATATCTCCCCACAGTCCCCACTCCAACTTTCACTGCAATATCCTGTCAAAAGTATCATATTCTGTGTCACTTTAATTTCTGTATATATACACTAGAGAAAATTGCAATGACAGACATAAATTCATATCAATCAGTCTAGGCACGTTAAAAAAAAGAACTCCAAACACACAGAGCATATAGTAAGTTAGTATAAGAATAGTTAATGTAAAATCACACCCAAAATCTATCTGTAATTAAAATTCTTCAAAATAGTCTAATGTCACCTATGGTTCACTTACAGCTAAGAAGTCCTGTGTGAGAATCTTTAAAATAGATTTCCCTCTTTGAGAGCGGGAAATATAAATAAGCCATATTTTCTACATGCCAAAAATAACCCTGATGTACATTTTCTTTACCTGTGTTTGGGTTTCATGCCTTATCATTCCCAGGTGTACTAAATTTTAAGTTACACAAATCACTATTTCCCCACTTGTCCTCCCAACACTCTGTTGTTCTTGCCCTAGTCCAGCAGCTCATAAAAACAACTGTCACTTTCCAGGTTGAGATTGTACTTCTATTTTCCTTCCTAAATGCCATTAGAAAATCACAATTATATTAAGTCTTTTCAAAAGATTGACTTCTAAAGCAAAAATTCCTACAGAAAAGGCAGCAAATTTTCTAGTAGGCACTAACACCTTAAGAAGGAATACGTTATTGTTGCTCCAGACTCAGTGAAACAATCCAGTCCATAACTGTAATCCTGATAGTCTCAGTGAGGACCATGTGATTACAGGCAAATCCCCTGGCCACAAAGGGTTTAGCAAGGAAAACACAAGGCCCCTGGTTCTAAACATGCTATAAGATACACAAATGTATGTCATACATGCAGTATGGTGTTTTGTACCTTACAGTACAAACAATAATGTAATCATTCAACCTACTCCAGATCAACAAAATGCAGACAGAGAAGCATTACTCCTAATAGCTGGTACTACAGGTAATCATCCTTAGATGTCTGCACTCAGCCTATGATAAAACTCATTAATTCCATTCAGTGAAGACATGCTCTATGAAACAAGGACACACCAATGTCAAAAAATCCCCAAGAAAAAGACTGTTAAAATACAGGTTCTAGCACTCTTTTCTGAGTAAACAGCTAGCAGAAGATAAGCCTCTGAAGAGATGAGCACTGTGACAAGACTCAGAGAAATGTGACATTTGAATGTCTTCTCAAAGTTCATTCAGACTATGCAAACCCCTTCTATTTAAACAGTTTGTTCCAAAGCAAACTTCACCACAGACAAGGTGTCGGGCAAACAAGACCTTCCATTTTCTTTGCCTACAATTAGTTAGATTTTGGTAGCAAATAAATTACTATGAGCACTTTCAAATTCAGAGGACTTGCAGTAATCATGGAATCCTGAATAAAAGAAATAAAAGAAAAAGGAAAATTTCTCTCTAAAAAGATTTATGGGCTGTTTTTTCCCGACTGGAAATCTAGTTTACGGTAAAAGTAGTGGCATCGCTCAGCTGAGTAAAACAACCTATAGTTGTTGGTAAAGAGAATTAAGACCTTGAGGTATGTCAGTATTATATATTAGTATCTGTGACTAGTAACAGCTAAAAATATCTCTTCTAACTGAACATTGACTCTGATAGCAATAAATTCAGTGGTCTTTCCAACTCATTTTTACCTGTACCTGGAGAGCCATCCAAATCAGAACTGTGAAATAATCTATGTTGTCAGAGTTTTTGGTTTTTAACAAAGGATCTAATAACCTGTGTCCTGTTTGCAGCTGTGATAGTCAATTTTCTTCCTAGTAGCAGGGAGAGTGCTGAGATTTCTGAGCTTATTATGAGAATAATGCTGAAAACACACTGATGTTTTAGTTGTTGCTTAAGAATGCTCACCTTAAGTCAAGGATTTTTCTGTCTCCAGATGCAAAAAACTGGGAGACGGAATAGTGGACGGAATTGCAGCTGACTTGAACTACCCAAAGGCACAAGCCATAACATAGAATATACCCAGCATCTCATCTTGGAGGAGCTGGCTGCGAGGTGCTGATTGGTGCTTGGGAACAAGCTGAGCATTGGTCAGTGGGTGGGGAGCAGCTGCAAATAAAGGTTTGATGGGCTGATGGAGGTCCATGTTGAACATCATCCAGTGTAGCTGTATGAAAGATTACAAGACACACAGAGTGGGATTCAATGGAATATACAATAATTTCACGATTACAAGCTGCACCTGATTATAAGCCGCAGGTCCGGGTGTCAGCAGCATTTAGGTTTCTGTCCATATATAAACTGCACCGGATTATTAGCCGCACTTTCATTCACAGCAAGGATCCATGTGCAACTTTCACAAAGTTGCCAACTAGTAACAGAATCGCTGGATCAGGGGGTTTACTGGCTCAGCCCTGCTCGGGGCGGCCACCAGGAAGTGGCCTCAGCCCCGCTCTCCACTGCTGCCAGGAGGCAGGGGAGCAGCGTGCCCAGCCAGTGCCACCACGAAGAGGGAGAGGGGAATCCCTGGCTGCTGCCGCCGGGAAGAGGGAGGGGGCGTGCCCGGACAGTGCCGCCAGGAAGCGGGAGTGGGGTGTCCCTGGCTGCTGCTGCTGCCAGGAAGAGGGAGAGGGGTGTGCCTGGACGGTGCCGCCATCGCACTTGCCGGGGCTGGGCAGCGCTGCCGCTGTGCCGCCACTGCCCTGCCACCTGGGGCTGGGTAGGCGCCGGCTCAGTTTAGGGCTGCTGCTGGCTCGAACTTGTGGGTTGGGAAATTTTCAAAATTTGTTCATATATAAGCCACTCCTGAATGTAAGCTGCACAACAGTTTGGGAGCAAAATTTTAGTCAAAATGATGCGGTTTATAATCATGAAATTACTGTACTAGTATTTCTTTACTAGAAATTCAATGTTTGGTTTTTGTATGTTTAAGAAATTTTATGATAGAATCATAGAATTCTTTGTGTTGGAAAGAAACTTCAATGATCATCTAGTCTGTTCCCCTAGAAGCAGAGGAGAAAGGAATGTTTGGTACTGCCTTTGTTTAAGAAGACCATGGTGATCACCATACCTTTAATCAATACCATGGAAAACAAATCCATGAAAATATAAATTATTCATTATGGTTTTCCCTTTCCTGAATTGTTTCTCTCTTTCAAAAGGCTGTATCCTTTACCTCCTCTAAAACTTGCTTCCAGTTTGTTGGGATAAATCACAAACAGCCAGAATATGAGATAATATGAGCTTTCAAACCACCAACATCTAAAAAATATGAGTTAATAGAAAATTAGTTAAGTGAATCTTTATTCAGTCTGTCTCTTCATTCTTTAAACTAAGACAGAACATGTTGATCAGCAGCTTTTCTTCTCTCCTATTAATCTGGATAGTGGTACAATATTTAACTTTTCATTAGCCCAATACTGTATTTAATTTATGTAAAAGGATCTACAGCATAAATCAGATTTGCCATGCTACTTGTTTATGGTTTGTTTTTGGGCTGGGTTTTTTGTTGTTTTGTTGTGGGTTTCTTTGGTGGGTTTTTTTTGTTTGTTTGTTTTTTTCTTTGTTTTTTGTTTTTTTGATTTTTTTTTTTTCTTAAGACAAATTCTATGGTGAAAAAAGTTCTACACAGGAGCTTTTAAAGCAGAAAAAAATTAACCTTAAATCCACCATTAAGGTATCTAAAATGCAAAACTCGAGTTTCATAGTTATCAGGAGCATTAAGTCTCCTAGAGTAGCAGATACTAAGTTTCACATGGTAGGCCAAATACTCACCTATCCAAAAAGTGATGTCAGGCACCTATTTCTAAAATCTTTGTCCCATTGCAATACCATTAATTGCCACTCACTTGCATAGATATTCTTCATTAAACTAGAAAATACATTAACTATATTTGCCCAGCATTAGTCATTGTCCAAAGATGGTTATAAATCCCAAGCTACCATCTTACTGAAGAACACAAACTACGGATGTATGCCAATGCCCATCCTCACTAACATGGGAAGGAACAGGCAAATAACAGTTTAAGGCATTATCAATCATGCAATCCCATATATACACTCTTGGGGATAGGGAATATTTTTTTTTTCCTCCTAAGGTGAAATTTCAAAGATTGAACAGTCCTTACCAATTATTAATCAAGCAATGTAAAAATAGTCTAGATGAAAAAAACATTATTCACATCACCATGTTAAATTTCAAGTTTATTAATATCTAATAGATTTTTTTTAACGAGAACTCTCTACAATAGGCAATATTGACAGAAATAGAAACCCGTACTGGCAGACACCTGGTGATCAAGAAAAGTGTCCAGTCACCAAACTGCTCAAGAAGCTGTTCTTTTATCTCAATATATTCACATATTGACATATTGTTGGAACTAAAAATAGTCTTAAGTGGTGGAAATGGTAAATTTCTTTTAAGAATTTTGTTTCATTATATCTCACAATTTCCTTATAATCAGAATTAAAATGTACTGTATGACACTGTTTCTGCAGCTATGTTTTTTGTCCTGTATCAATAAAGTACTGTGCAGATCTCAGTTTTAAGTCATTAACTTTATTTGGAATGAAAATATTTTAAAGCCTAAATCATACCCTTAATTTTCCATCCAGATCTAACCCTTCCTTCCTTATCTCCAAGACACCATTAATATGCTTTGCTATGAGTTCTTCATTTTCCAAAGTAAGTCCTCTTCCATAAACACCAACAGATTTGACTATCCTGCAACAGCAAACTATTGCTTTTATTTCTATAGAATCTTGTTTCCAGAAACTCCCTATGTGCTTTTGAATGCTGCATTTTCTAATCTTTTACCTATTTTTTTACCTATGTATATGTTTTCCTTTACTTGTAGCACTTTCAATTTATCTTCACACAATTTTGTATTTTTCCTTTTTAGGTCATTTCTCCCCAGGAGTCAAATATTACATTTGAACACTGTCTTCACAAGCATCCAACAGTCCTCCCAAGACGCTGCCATGTACAAATATATTCATTATTACTTCACACACATTCTTAATGAAAATACCAAATCAAAGGAATAAGAAATCCATCTGCTTCTTTAATTGCCAGTAATAAACTTTTCACCAGCATGTTGACTAAGCACAAAGAACACAAATTTGTGTCTCGCTGTGCTAAACACTATGCAACAAACCAGCAGCCCTCAGAATAAAGCATTTGTTGACAGATGTACACCAAGACAACAAATGGATACAGATTAAGAGGCAAAAAAGGGATTTGAAAGTATAACTAAATTTCGTTGCATTTCAGCACATCTGAGATAATGGAACTCACAGGTACAGAGCAGAAACCCAGGAGAACCCATTGTGTGAACCCGCAGCATACGTGTTGCCACACTACATTGGCCTATATATATCACCCTTTTTTTGTGGAAAAACTTCTAAGTAAATTGTTTCATATTAAAAAATGGAGAATTCAGGTAGGAGAATGAGACCCAGCAAAATAAAAACATATTTTGTGTGACAGAGGGCACACCCCTCCTGACATAGATACAGCCAAGTCTGTGAGGCACAAACATCACACTGATGGAGAGATCCTGCATGATGTTATCCTGACAGTGGCTACACACACTTTTGGCTCTGGACAATTCAAGCTTTCCCTTGTAAGGCTCTTGTTCATGAAACCAGAAATGACAGAGGAAAGTTTCTCTGCCTGGTGATGTTCATATATACACACAAGTTGTACTTCAATTTCCAGCGCAGAAACTGCTGCTGGAGGGAGAAGTACCATAAATCAGCTTCAGAACAGTGAGAAATTATTTCCAGTACCTGAGTGTACATATTTCAGCCATGCAAAAGCTTGGAACAAAACAGTAGGTTTAATAGATTCAAAAGATAGAATCTTTACAATCTGTTAGACTTAGAGCATATGATGCAAAAAAGGTTTTTTTTTTTCCCTTTGTGGGAGAAAAAAAACACCAACCAAAAAACCTTATTCAAAGTTCTTTGCTATCTGAAAATTAGAGCTTATAATCACAACATTTAACATAATGTATTACTGTTTTATTTTTTATGGTTTTGTTTGGTGGGGTTTTCCTGCAGGTGTTTGCATTGTTTGATTGGTGGGGGTTTTTTTCCCCCCCTCTTGTTTTGTGGGGTTGGGATTTTTGCTTGTTTTTCTAAGTAGTCCACTAATGATTCAATAGGCAGACTGAAAACACCCAGAAATACAGAATGTTTGAGGCTGGAAGTCATCTCTGAAGAACATCTACATTCAACTGCCCCGTTCAAGGGGGATCACATGCAGGTGGTTTTCCAGTATCTCCAAGGATATTGTACAACTTCTTCGAGCAATGGGGGATCAATCAACAAACAGTTAGAAGTTTTTTCTTTTGCAAAACTAGAAATTCAGTTTTTTTCAAATGTGTGCCCGTTTCCTCTTTTCCTTACATTGAGCATCTGATTCATCCATTTTCCTTCCCATCAAGTAGTTACATATATTGATATGATGCCAATGTTAAGGAACTGTTAAAAATGTGACAATTTTGGTTCAGTGCAGGAGTGAAGTATAGAAAAAAAACCCACAGCATAGTAGGCTTATTAAAAAACAACAAAACAAAACATTTCCCCCATAATGATTTCATATTCTCAATTACATATTATAAAACTAATCTTAATAACTAGATAGTTAAATGTTTGACATTGTGTTCCGTGCTCGTGAAACCAAAGCCTTCAAGGGCCCTACTTTATAAAAAGCTGCATTATGTTCAGGTTGTTGATTGTTTGGGTGTTCTTCTTTTCTTTTTTTGGCTCATATGAGCTTTTTATGATAGAAACACAGGAGGAGGACTAAAAAAAAAAAATATATATATATATATATGTTTTTTTTCCCCCATATTACCAAGTACACCCACATGAAACAATTTTAACGCATTTTCATAAGCAGGTGTGTGTGACTTGAGGATCTCTGTGAGAGAGCTGAGCACATGAAACAGGAAATGTCCAGCAACTGTGTTGGCTTTAGGTTGTGTAGCACCAACACTTCTCACGTGATAAGATGTGTGAATGTTCCACATACAAGGGGATACAAGGGATAGGCACTGGGCTACTACAGCCTGCAAAATCAGCCATTTTAGACTGAACTACATACAGGAGATCTTGCTCCTTCATCCGTACATCTAATAATCTCATGCTCTTAGAGCTGATCCCAGCATGACACCTAGTGGCAGCAACATTTTTAACCCTGTCAGTGCCTTTTCAGAAGGTTCCTTACTGCATCCAAAAGACTCACACCTATTTTCAAGTTAGTTCTAAAACATCTTGAATTCACAAAAGAAGCCAGAGTATTCTCAAAATCATGAAATTGCTTTGTTTCCTCACCTCCAAGACAGATTACTGAGAAATACCAAGACAGTTTCTAACCTACTGACAACCAGAAACAAGGAAATACCCAGTCACTATTTATTTTTTCATAATTTTTAAAATTCAGTTTCTGATAAAATTCTCAGGAATAGAAATTGCTCAACTAAATGGACTTAATGAGGCTGTAGTACTCTTTACATGCTGAGGTTCAATAGTACAAAGTTACTGCTTTGCTCCTATAACTAAACATGAGATCTGTGAAAATATTTAAGCAACTAATTCCCCCTGTCTCACTAAATCAGGAGATCCTGACGTGCAACCTGAAATATATCACACTGTTGCATGTATATAAACTATAATTTATAGATATGGGTGGTATAGGTATTATGTCTAGTATAATACATATTAAAGAGATCAATGATAATGGCCAGATTATACACACACTCTCAAGGTTGTAACCTTTTAAACAACAATAATAATATTGCCTTGTATGGTCCAATATCTGGTCTGTTCCAACTGGTATTTTGATATTAACTTTTAATCCTCTCATTGAAAAATAATTTACAGAAACAATGGCATCTCTAAGATTAGAATAAATTTTGAATGGCCACAAATGATAAGAGAAATAAAGTTCTACCCAAAAATGGCAGGCCATTATTATTTGACATAAAGTTGTTCTGCCTAATTGTGTTGCCTGTTGTATTGGATTTATATGGCGAGGTTTTGGTAGTGAGGGGACTACAGGGATGACTTCTGTGAGAAGCTTCCAGCAGCTTTCCCCATGCCTGACAGAGCCAATGCCATCCAGGTCCAAGATGGACACAATCAGCAATTGTGGAAACACCACTGTGATAACCCATTTAAAGAAGGAGGAGGAAAAAAAAAAACAGAGAGAGAAGTGAACATATATGAGATCAAGAGCTCTGCAGATGCGCTGGGAAGTGAATAAGGAGAGACAGATGCTCCAGGCAGTGGAGCAGAGACTCCCCTGCAGCCCATCGAGGTCCAAGGTAGAGCACCTGGATGCCCAAAGGCTGGGACCTCATGGGAAGCCTGTACTCCAGCAGGCTCCTGGCAGGACTTGTGACCAGTAGGAAACCCATGCTGGAGCAGCATGACTGCACCTCTTGGAAGGGATCCATAATGGAGCAGTTCATGAAGAGCTGCAGCCTGTTAGAAGGACTCTTGTTGGAGAAGTTCATGGAGGACTTCCTCTTGTGAGAGGGAACCCAGACTGGACCAGGAAATTGTGAGGAGTCCTCCCTTTAAGGAGGAAGGAGGAGAGACAACATGTGATGAACTGACTGCAGCCCCTGTTCCCTTTATCCCTGCACTGCTCCAGGTGAGGAAGCACAGCATTTGAGAATAATATTAAGCCCAGGAGCAAGGGATAGGTGGGGGCAAGGTATTTTAGGATTTAATTTCATTTCTCATTACCCCACTCTGAATTTGATGGGCAATGAATTCACTTAAAGTCCCCAAGTCAAGTCTGTTTTGTTATGACAGTAACTTGTGAGTGATCTCTCCCTGTCCTTAACTCAAGAACCTTTCACTATGTTTTCTCTTTATTGTGCAGCCAAAGAGGGAAGTGGTACAGCAGCTTAGAGAGCACCCAGTGTCCAGTCAAGCAATGTCTCACACCTATGATCGGAGAAATGCTGCTCCTCAGCTATATGGATGAGCAAAAGGGTATTGCAGAGATAATTTCCTTGTCTTTCAAATAACATTAAAAAAAAAAAAAACAAAAAACAACAATACTGGAAAAAAAAACCCAACAAACCACAGCAGCACTAAAGCAAGACCCATTAATTTAATTAAATTTCCAGGTGAGAAGAGGATCTCATAATATCACACTCTCCACAACAGGCCAGGGCTTAATATAGAAAAAATTTCAAACACATTTTCAAATTTGGGGAAATGTAATTTTAGATTGCAGTTGCCTTGAGGCTTAGTGTTCCTTATTAACATATGCATTAACTTATACAAATACGCTCACAGAATAGAAAGAAAAAAATAAACTAAAAATATTTCTTAAAAGAGCAGCACTGTAGTATTTTCT
>PYHW01010833.1:11365282-11417054 GCA_013186435.1 Turdus rufiventris | reverse complement strand
TATATTACTCTTTACCAACTCCCCAAACACTAAATCCACAAAATAAACCAAGTGATCTCTTTTTGTTGGTCTTTTGGTTTGTTTTTATTGAGAGCATAAAGGGGGATCTGAATGCGTGTATGTGGAGGTGATGGTATTTTTTTCTTAGAACACTAGAATTACAAATCTCTTAAAAGCACCTGCACACAAGTGCATGCAATGTAACAGCCTCATTTATCCTAATCTGCAACATGTAGGAGTAACAAGTTCAGAGGAGCCCTCATCAGACTGGTTGGATTCTGGAGTTCATGTGGCTTCAACATGAGTAGGTAGTAAAGCAGTGTCGCCTTCATATACACGCACCTTTCTCATATACACACCTTTCTACAGTGTTTGAGAAAAGCCTAAGAGAAGCAGGAACATGGTTTGCTAATAGTCATGTGATGCACAAAACCCAGAAAACACTTGGAATTATAAAGACTTTTCAAGGAAAACAAGGACAGACACAAAAAAAAAAATCTCAAAAGTTGGAAGTGGCAGTCAGCAAAATTCTAACCATAAAAAAAAGCAATAATGCAGATTGGTGGCAAGTGAAACTACATGGAGACAGATGACAATAACAAATCCTTCACAATAAGTCCTTAAGGGGAGATTGGCTGTCTTCCTAAATAAGTTACTACGTTAGGCATACAAGATAAAATCACTAAACAATTCTAAAAATTGCAAAGAAAACAAGATATTAAAAAGGGGGGTTAATTATGAGAGAATTATGTATATTACATTCTAGAACTTTCAGGAGGAAGACTGGAACCTCACCTTTTGTTTTTTATACAGATACAAAAATTATTTTCAAGTAAGCTTATTATCCAAGACCTAGACCTGATCTTCTTGACTCAAAAGATCCCCTTCTTCTCATATACCAATTATTTTAAATTTATTATTTCACTTTTCTTGAGAAATTACAAAAAGCAATATTATAAATATTATAAAGGAACTAATTTTAATATTATGAATATTGAAAAACTCCTTGGGGCTCAAACAAGTATCAAAACTCCCAGTGTGAAATACTCATCACAAGCAGCATCTGCTTTGAAAGTAGACAGACTATCTAAAAAAAAAAAAAAAAAAAAATCAACAACACATTAGTGGGACCTGAGAGAAGAAACAGATAAAATGGGAGTACAAAACAGCAATAAAGATCTTTTACTTTAGGTCACATGTTAAGAATTTGAGAACAGCTAGATATACTCTTTGTCCTATCTCTTAAAAGTGACCAATAACCAATGTCTAAAGAAAAAAAAGTTAAAATCTGAATGAATGTCCCCCTGTATGAAAATGAAAGAAGAAAAACACAAATCTTTTCCTTTTCGATACGACACTAAAAAGAAAATTATGTGTATGATGCACAATAGGTTTTAGGCTTTTGTTTTTTAGAAATAATCAAGTATGTACCTATAGGGAAAGTCATATATAGAATATTTTAATTCTGGTAAGACAAGAATGCCAAAATGGAATAAATAATGAAAGAATAATTTTCAAGAAATTGGTTATTACCATCATTTAAGACTATTTTTAGTTCAATACGTGAGCTGGTTAACTCCCTAATAAGTTCACTTAAATTCCTTAATTGTCTATTTTAAAATTATACTTTTCGCAAACTACTGACTACTACAAACTAACTGGCAAAGATGTACCTATTCAGAAAAATTACTTCTACTACAAGCTAAAGCCAAGTCATTTTACCATTTGGACATTTAACTCTAACAAATGAGTCACCACCACCAAAATACTTAATTGGTGTCGCATAAAGAACTGCTTCAAGAGCAAAATAAATGCCAGTTTTTCGCAAAGTCTCTAAGCAAGATATGAGCAGTAAATCCCATTTTTAGAAGGCACTGTTCATATTTAATTGAAGCTTAAAAGCATAGGTACACAACTTAAGTGTGATAAGCTTAATGAGCTACCACGTTTGAGCTGTGCCACAGTAACCAATAAAACTCTTAAAACTGACCGAGAGACTTCTCTCCAACCTATCTGGAGTCATAACAGACTTTGAGAAGATCCCATTAATGTCCCTTACCATCAGCCAGCCATTACAATTACAATACAATAGGAAGACATTTTAACTGCTTCAGATACTTAACACAATAATACTTATTACTTGATTATTTACGCTAAAACAATCGAATTTCAGTTCAGGGGATAAGGAACCCTCCCCTAAGTGATATGACTCTGATTTTGGGATGCAGCCCCTACCAAATTTTCAGAACAGAGAGTGGGGGTCTCTAATGGCATCTGGTCCAGCCATGGCAGAGTGAACCTACCTCAAAAGCCCACCAGCTCTTACAAAACTTCTCAATTAAGTAACATATCAAAATGCATTTTAGAGGCCAAAGAACATGATGTTTTATTTCAAACCTAACAACTTAGCGAAAAGAAAATTAAATTTTATTTACTTTTATATGCTTTAAAGCTAACATCTAGGGAAAGTGTAAAAGAATTTAGAGACAGCCAAATTAATGATTTCAGTATACTTAATACAGGCACAATGCAGTTCAATTTTCATGCTTCACAGCAGAAAGTAAACATGGGCTTCAGAAAAAAAAAAAAATTGCCAAGATCAATGACTTCCTATCTTGGAGTGGCCTGAACATTTTGGAAAACACCAAATATTGTTCAGCCTCAAGAAAAAATAGCTAGATATGTCACTAGGGCAGTTCCAAGATAGGATTCTAACTTAAATCTGGTTGAAAAACTATAAACAGGAGGGGACTTGCCATTGTTTCTTTCTTCCACTTGTCTAGGGAAGCATGAAACAGGCAAAGGAGTTACTGATGAGGTTTTTTTGAGGTAAGCTTGTTTCAGTCCCATTTCACTGTAACCACTGTTGTTACCATATAGAGCTCCAACAGACAAAAGTTGCTGACCTAATTTACAAATGACTTTTCAGATCATGGAGGAGGACATTGTCAGCACAGTGACAAAGGAATATTGAATTATTATGTTCCCGTTAAGACTGGCTTCAAGGTAAAAGGATCATCACCAAATCCCACTGAGGTGACTTTGTAAAAGTACATATTGTGCACAGTACATGCAGGTCTAGATCATTTGGATGAGACATTGTGTAAGTAATCCATTAAAGTTCTGCATGTTCTACTACACATGGCTGTTCCTAGTAAGAGCCAAGCTTTGCAAACACTCTTAAAAGCCAGACTAATGTCTCTATATTTATAGACAGCAACAGTGAAATTACCATTTTTTAATGCATTTTCATTGCTCAGGTAAGGCACTGAGGCTGCATTAAAGATGAAAGTTTAATAGAAGTAATTATTAATAATGAGATATAAACATTTTAAAGTCAGCCTTTTGATCCATGTAATATAGTAGTCATTAATAGATAGGATTGAAATAATTAGCTTAATTTATTAGCATCATTAATGAGATTATTTTTCTGACTTTAGATAGCAGATACACATAAAAACACTTCAAAGGTGAATTGTTTCACTATGAGCATTTGCTCAGAGTAGGGGGGTTATTAAGTTTGAATAGTATATGGTGTGAAGATACAATAGTGTACAACCTCTGTGGAAAAATTCAGATATAACAATGACAGAGTGGCGAATTAGTGTGAATATGAGCAACTTTGGGCAGTTGTGACATTTAATCTGAAATTTCAAGTTTATCCTCCTCTTTGGGTTTAATATATACTGAAATTAGGGAATATTTTATATCTTAAACCCAGAACAGGCATAACCTCAGAGCTGTAAAGATAATAAAAACTCAGAGCTTATGAGCAAGATGCTGGAATCATTGGGGTATCACATCCTTATCACTCCTTACTAATGAGCTGAGGGGCCCAGACCTGGGACCCTGGGCTATGGGGAATCTCTCCATGCTTCTTGTCCTGCCAGATGAGAGGACTATGAGGACCCAGACTCAGGAAGGTCAGAGGACCTGCTGCAGAAGAAGGAGCCAGGATTCCCACCTACAGCTGAATTCTTAGACCACTGGGTACACCTGCCAGTGCAACAAGTACTAGGTCAGAAAATACACAATGCCACATTAAGGGACCTACTTTATGGTTTTCTCACCACCAGTGTCCTAGATATCTGAGACTTTAAAAGGCTTGAAATTCGTGTATTGCCAGGCTCAAGAGTCCTAACATCTCAACAGACTAAAGAATTTATTTGTTTTAGTTCTTCCCCAAACCAGAAATATTGAAGCCTGGGCAAGTTTCAGAGCTGGAATCAGTTCGGGCAGTAGAGCTGTTGTGCCTTCTAACCCTGCTCTTTACCAGGTGGGAAGCAAACCAAACAGATGTTGTGGCATAATTTAAATTTCATTTCACAAACTCTATTTCTATGAAATACAAGAATCTGTTTAACTTCTTTCTAAAGGAGTTAAAGTGGAAAATTATTACACTCAATAATAACCCAACTAAAAAACAGCATTCAGAAAAGATCAACAGAACAACAATGAAAATTGGAGTGAAATTCCCAATTCAATTGAATAGGAAGAAAAAGAATGCAGATAGGATACCTTTGGAGAAGCTAAAGGAACATTCAGTTCCTGTCACTGCCTCAGGGAGGACAAATGCTCTGTGTAAAAGTTTCAGGAAACCTCACAGCTTAAAGAGGGTCTGGAAGTATCCCAGGCCTACAGACTGGGGACTTAGAAGCTACAGGGTCGAGTCTAAAAGCAAAAAACCAAGCTCAGAGCCTACAGAAGCTACATTGAGAGAGTGACCTAATTTTACTTGAATGAAAAGGAAGCCAAAGATCCAAATAAACAGATATCTAGAAATTTTGAAGACACAGTTTGTGAAAATAATTGTTATGGTCTCTGCATTTGGATAAAGGACACAAGAGAAAAGACTGAATACTGAAGGTGTCACCTTCCCCGAAAATATCAGCCAGGACTGTACTCTGAGTTTAATTTTAGACTACCTGAACCATGCTCCACCAAGCACTTCGGCTTGCTATGCTTACAGTCAGAAAGAACTATTTAACATCTGTGTCCAAAATAATAAAATCCAGATTAAAATTCAGGTAAACAATTTCATCCAAATAGATTTTGTTCACACCACCATCCAATGTTATGCTATTTGTTCATTCTTTATTTTCTTTTCTAACAAGTATCTGCATGTCTGGATTTCAGTCAGAACTGTGTGGGTTTTCATACAGGATTCATCACTATAGTAACCGAGAACAAATCACCAAGTGTGAGGGGTTTTCTGCTTCCCTTTTTTTTTCTGTTTTTGTTTTTTTTAACCTTTTAGACTGACAGTGAAGTGGGACACAGTAAAATGGTTGAGAGTCTCAGAAGCTTCCACAGAATTCCTGTTTATAAGCCCTCTAGAATCCACCAGAAATCCCTGCATAACCAAAATTATGTAGGAATTTTCTACAGTGCTTTAATCCCATGACTACAATAGAAGTAAATGTCACTCCTAATAATTTTATTAATAGGGAGCATAGGGTAGATGAGATCTCTAGCCTCATCCTTCAGACAAAAAATTGAATGATTTTGAGATAAGTCAGAAAACATACCAAGGACCATTGATCACTGGTTAAACAGATGATAAAAAGTCTCAGTCAATCAATTTGAATAAAATCCTGGGATAAATATTGCCAGTCCTTTGTAATTCTTTTTGAGAAAGCATTTTAAGCAAAACAAGAGCTCGTTTTTCCACAGAAATATTCCCAAATGCAATGTTCCTCGAATATTGTATAAACTAGGTCATTGAAAACAGTATTCAAGAAAAGGTATTAACTGAAAGATCATATTTGTATATGTACATCTGTATGTAAGTCTATAAATAAATTCATCATAAGACACATTAAGATCTCAGGCTTCTCTGCAAATACCTGATGAAGAAAGTGCTTAAGTTCTTCACAATGTTTCCACAGAAAACTTTTATCTAGCATTTCTATTTATCTGCCAGCAGTGTTCTTTATTTTGATTCTTTTGTTCTTAAAAAAAAAGGCATGGACATCCTGTAAAATTATTGTAGAATGTACAATATAATGAACAGAGCTCTTGTTTCACATCCTTGCTAAGCTCTTAATAGCACACATTGCACTGAAGTGCTGGAGCAGCTATCAAGAGTTTGCTGCAATCAGACACAAATTTCTAACTGTGAAATGCAGCTCTGGAACATTTGACATGATGTAGGCCAAGAACTGAATGACCAAAACTATGCTTAACAAACTCCCCAGGTCTGAATCGTTGAAATCAATTTCAAAAATGAAAAACAGCATAGATTAAATGGGTGCCTGATGATCAAATTTCAGTGAACAACTATTATCAGCTAACACTGCATATACACAGGTGTGGGAAAATGACATTAGAACAGTCATAATGACTAAGTTTCATCCTGAATGAAAGTTAAATTGAACCTACTCATATAGTCATTAAACACACCAGTTTAAAATGCAAATGTCACAAACTGCTTAATCCCATTATACAATTTCCACCCTTTACAAATTAGAATGTTTTCCTCCTCCAACCTTAACAGCGCAGGAAAAATGTATCAGAGTAGGAGGGCGTGTACATTTATGTGTGCAGGCAAGTAAATCCAAAACAAGATGACTGTATCAGTAGAAACTAACATAAATAGTGATAGCTGCTATCATAAATAGCAGCTCAGGTTCATTTAGCTTGGTCCAGTACTTTAGCCAAGCAACAAAATATTTTAGTAATCTCACTACTATTAGTACATTCAAATGAAATTGCTTTGCCATATCTGGTTGCTTCAAGAAAGCAGCTATTTGCATCCTGAAAAAAAATCATATCCAAAATTAGATCCTGCTTACAGGAATGAGATCTGACATGGAATGACAGGATTCAGTAAAAACAGGAAATACAGGGCCCTAATGAAGTGACAGCATGGCAGTAAAGCTACAGTGCCTTTTGTTTACAGCCTACAGGTTTGCATTAAGGAGTTGCTACAGAAATGTGGAGATGGAGTCCTGCATTCAGGTCCAGAACTTTTCCCCCAGTAGTCACAAATTTTTATACAAGCTAGCAATGAAAACTCGTATACAAAAATACTATTTATGGCCATCTTCATCTGGTGAATTATGCAATAAATAGAAGAGAAAAGAGGGAAAACTACACTGTTACCGATTTATTAAAGCTGAGGATGAAGTGAGAATCCTGCAGAATCCAACTTCTGCCTGTCAATACTTTGTCCTTACACTGCATTTAATGCTTTTTAATGCTTTTAATGAAAGTAGCATTTCATGGAAGTTTAACCTGCATTTTGCTAAGGTGTGTTTTCTAAAAGTGACAGAAATTACATCAAAAATAAGAAATTACAGATTCCATGACAGTTTATTTCAGGAGTTCATCATGTTCATTCATGTCAAAAGGTACCCATCTCTAACTTAAATTTGGCCAGCCTCAACCTTCTAGGGTAACTATCTTCTTTTATCTCCATATAAAATGAGAAAGCAGTCATTCTCTTTTCCAGTTTGATTAGAAAGCCCCACAGTATTTTACAACAAGTAATTTCTAACTATGGGATAGTTCAGGATTTGTTTCTCCCCTCCCAGTGAAAATTTCTGACTATCACCATACTGATTCTACTAACCAAAAGAGAGATATAAAAGACTGAAATATAATAAAATGACAAATCGAATGAAGAACAATGAAGAACTCAAAATACATCCAAATAGCACATAGAAAACACTTACTTGTCTAGTTGGGCAATGATTGACTACTCGCCAAATAAACACTTGCTGGGATGAGCAGATGTAGGGGAAACAGCATCTAGAGGTTACATGAGACAGCCTCTGTTCTAAAAATGTCCCTTAAGAGAGTGTTTGAAAAGTGAAAAAATAAGCTGCATATGAATAAGTTTCAGAACACACGAGGACAAAAAGACAGAATAACCATGGCTTCCCTACTAAGAAAACTGTATGTTTGTTGAAATGCCTTGCAAGAAACTGCTGAAAAAAGCAGCATTAAGAGTCTGCATTCAGTTCCCCAAAGGCAGCAATTGGCTAAGATGACACTGGCTGATTAAAATGGATTCTCTACTTTATGGATAAGAGTTACAGAAAGAGGAGATTAGGGTATAAGACTAATGGGGCAAAACAGCTAGAGCTATGAAAAAACTGTATGGCTGAATTATCACCCTAAGGACCAAGCCATAAGGATGAAGAGTTTGGGCACACTAAAAAGTCTGTATTCTGTCATATGAGTTTATCACCTATTTCTGGAAAATATGCCATCAGTGTTTGTGGAATTAAAAACAAAAAACCAACTTATTTTCCTTAGTAGCATCTTGGGGGAAAAAAACAAACCAAAACAAAACAAACTTTACTTAACATCAGAATGCATAACAAGAAGAAATTAATGAAAACATTGACTCCATTAACAGCCATCCTGTTCCTCTAAATATGAAGGATTGCACAAGTAAATCTCTCAAATACAGAAAATGTCAGATTAACAACCACCACCTCCTGAAAGAAAGCGCCTAACTAATGAGGATAGGTCTAATTTATGTTCACATTGACAGCTGTCTTAGAAACAGATTCATGGATTCCCGATAACATTCTTTCAAACCAGTTTCCGTAGCAACTGCCACCCCATACTCCTTTCTCTAAGGCACAAAACACCTAATAAAATAATAATAGCAACAATACTATCTACTTCCACAAAGTCTATCAGGAGATTTCTGCTGAGAAACAAAGTTATTCTTACAATGGAGATTCAATCTATTGCAAACACATTATAATGTATTTTCTGTTATTTATTTTGTTTTGTGAAATGGAAAACAGAAATACATAACTCTCTAGAATCAGAGCGAGCCGTCTTTTCATTCAAACCGTTTGCTGCTGATGGCAATGAATTTCAGGAAGGAAAACAGAGAAATACATAAAAGAAAAAGGAAACATAGCAAGAACAATCTAATAAGCTATAATTTTAACCTGTTGGTCAGGTTGTGTCCATCATGAATTGATTTAGGCAGTCTTCCTGACAGGTGTTGAAAGAGCTGGGAAAACCTGTTAACTTCTCAAGTAAGTGATGCCCACTATCAAGATCAGTGACATCTATTCTTTCTTTGGCAGCAGTGATAAAAGAGCGCAGTATTTTCTGGCTCTCAAAACATTCCAGGAGAGCTGCAAAAACATATTTTCTGCTACAACTACTCCAACAGAGGATGAGAATTTAACCAAATAGTGCATCTGGTATAAAGCCTAAAAGAAATACCACTGTATAATACCATAATAGTACCTTATATATCCTCTCTCTATTCCCTTATGATTGTGCATGACTCATATATGCTTCATGATGGCTACAACACTGCTGTAAACCTATGCAACTACTCTTTCACAGTAGATAAATTAAACAAATATATACATATCTTATAATGTACCTATTAGTGGGCAGATATTCTTGAGTTATTCCAGAATCTGGTATTTTGATTGTTGAACCTATAACAAAATATATTTTCATGTGTGTTCTTAGGACAACATGCAAACCAAAATAAAAGCAGTAATAAGAATAAGTACATTTACACAGGTATCTAATTATCAAAATTCAATAAACAACTTCCACACACACCCCACACAGTTTTTAATACAACTTAGCATTAGAGAATGGGTTCAAATTTCTGATTAGCAGCATAGTTTGACTTGAAATTGTAGACTCAGATTTAGGGTCAGCACCTCTTGGGGGTGTAAAAGAAGCTTAATAAGTGTGGAAGTGATCTTAGTGTGGTGCTGGCATGGTCAGCACTGTTCATGTTCAATCCTTTTGATCCAAATAAGTAGTTTCAGATCTCTGTAGACAGACATACACAGAAAACACACATATGGAAGCAAGGAAAACCTCATTTGGAGGCTTTCTGTTCTTATTAGCAAAGCATAACGCAAAAACTAAGTGTTGAAACAAATTTAAATTTCCCACAAATAAGGGAAGCAACAGTGAACTGGTCTAAAAGGTGAAGGAAAAGAGTCCCACTATTTCCTGTGCTCAGAATCCAGAACATGACTTAACTATCATGTTGTGAATATGCTTTCTGGAAAGAGTTTGCAGTTTGTTTTTGAGCAAGAAAAATGCATATGCAGAGTAGTCTCTTCCATGCTTGCAACCAGTGAATCTGCTCTCAAACATCTCTACTAAGAAAGACTCCAGAACCTGGATCCAACTTCTTGACACTCTCCCTTCAGACACTGATAGGTGTTGATGAAGTCCCCTCTAAGTCTTTTGTTGTTGAGACTGAACACACACAGCTCCCTCAACCTTTCCTTGTAAGAGAGGTGTTCCATTCCCTTAATTATTCTTGTTGCCCTCCACTGAAGCTGTTCCAGGAGCTCCAAGTCTCCCCTGTCCCGAGGAGCCCAAAACTGGATGCAGAACTCCAGCTGAGGCTGCACCAGGGCTGAGTAGGGGGGAAGGATCCCCTCTCCCAGCCTACTGGCAATGCTCTTCTAAGGCACCCCAAGATACCATTCACCTTCTTAATCAAATGTTTCGAACCTAATCCCTTCCTACTTGAAACTAGACAAATCCTTTCACTGTGTGGTATTTCAAAGCAGAACATCATGTGATGCTAACCATTAAGCAACTCTCCAAACAGATAGCCCAGATAACACTATAGGTAAAATATAACAGTGTAAATTGTCTACTTAATCAGGTGCACAGAACAAAATTAGAGGGAGCAGCAACTAAGAGTGGCAGTGAAGGAGATACCATCTAAGGCAGTTCACTGTCAAGCCTAGAACAGCTCCCCTCTATGTGATTCCCTGCAAACTGTGACCATTTAAAAATTCAGAGGATCAAATTTCTATGAACAGCCAAGGAAGCAACAATAAATCAATTACAGTCATGCTGCTCCTTAAGAAGATGTGAGTGTGTCTAAAACAGAATACTTCAGCTGGCAGACTGACTGCATCAGTGTGTTACTTGCTTTGAGGGCACAGTCATGTTTTGTTTCAACAGGATGTAACTATGGGTTTCTTATACTCAGTGCCACTCCAGGAGGCTAAGTCTAGGCTAGATATTTCCAGCACAATTGCTTTCAGAGAGCAGTAGATGTTGCACTGAGATTCTGTACATCCTATTCCTTCTTCATCACTGACAACAGCATACATGCATGATTACACACAGACACACACAATAAACATGAGCTGCACTTTAACCTACACTTTTGTTGATGTTGGTGCTTCCTGTGACTGCAGATTTTCTCCGTGAGACTGCACTGGTTCCCCATGTTACATCAGTGCAAACTTAGCACTGGTACCTGTGCAGTCAGAGCAACTTCTGAAGTTACTAATCCTCTCTTTTTCTCCCCAAGCCTCCCTTCCCTAATTACTGTGCAATAAAGAAAGGAGACTGAGATTATAAGAAATAGATGTTTTAAGGATTCACTTTCCAGACATTCTCCAGCCTCTCTATACAAAAGTACTAACAGTGCCTGTTCTTTCTCTACCACTGATTTATAATAAAACCTTGAGTAATTGACATCCCTATGACTTCTACTATCTCCAAAATGCAATACTAAAGCTTATATTAATGCTAATCCTTAATTCATACCAATATTAGTGCTTATATTAAGACTAAGACACTTTTCCAATAAAATTTACTTATCTGCTGTGAAGATATTTCATGTAATAATGATTAATTCACAACAAAACTTTGCTCTAAAATAGACAAAATTGGCAACAAGTTATAGTATATCCATCCTTCTTTTGTTATCTTTTTTTTGTGCTTGAACATCTTATTTCCTTAACAAGCTAAACTTCAGAGCCATTTTTTTAATAGTTCAGATAAAACAAGAGAACAATAAAATTAACAACAGGTAGTAGTGCCATTTTACTCCATTTTAACAGCAGAGCAGTAATTTGTTCCAAGATCATTGTTGCTATTTCTTCTTGAATAGATTCATTATCTCAGTTATCCCATCAGCTATGGCAGAAGTTTATTGCTTTTAAAGCAAGAAAGGCAGAAATGATGTCCCTGTGCAGTTCATGAGACACACGGGATTTCATTTTGAAGCTCAAAGCGCAGAAGGCAACGCAAAGGAGAGGGCAGACTGGTGGCTGTTCCGTGTGCCATTTCAGCTGGAAAAGAGGCACGGCAGTTCTGTGCAGCTCCAGCCCTGTGTGGTGTGTGTTCTCCTAATTGAAGGGAGCATCTCTCCAAGCTCCCGTGGCAGGCTGCCTAGCCGGGCACGAGGCTGGCTCCTGGCAGGGGACAAAGTGCTCTCACTCCCCAGCTCACCAGGCTGCAAGGGCACTGCTACTGCCCAGCGAGTTGGGGAAAGTGGTGGGGGGAGCACCGAGGAGACCGAGGAGGAAGAGCAAAATTCCAGCTGCACTTGCTCACATAAGAGCTCCCTGTTAAACAGCCTTGGAAACAGCCACAGCACCAAGTTCAGAGGAAGCCTGCACGGTGCCAAGTTGGCACCTGCTGGGGAGGAAAGGAAGCTACTGGGGAAAAATAACTAGAAAGAGAAAAGAGTGAGGAATCACTAGAAAGATGTTAAATATTTAAAAGAATTATGGAAAATGGATATTAGGTGCTGCTTTTGTCCTTAAACTACAGTTTGGTAGGAAATCCTAGGTTAAATTAAAAAGCTAAGAAAAACACAGCCAATACTGTCTCAGGTATTTGTCTTGTTAAAGTAAGCAAGTTGGGCAAAGCACTATTTGGTGAGGCTGCTAGGCAAGGCAGATGGAAGGTGAAATTAAATTTCAAGAAGCCATGAAAAGATGAACATGGTGTTCTCCAGTTCATAAAAGAAAGCAATTTCACCAGGAAATTTATCTTTTGGTATAGGTATAAAACAGAATTAAAAATCTTCCTATTTATTAAAATGTTTAAGATGCCTTCCCTAGTGCCCTAAACCAATTTAAGCACTGCAGCTGCAATTTGCCTACTGAAAATTCACCAGTGATTACATGAGTGTATAGTACTTCTGGTCCTGCAGTCTCAGAGGTAACTCACATTACAAGAATTCTATTACAATGGTTTTCAATCTGGTACCCAAAAGCTTTATATTTATAATCATTAAAATTAAAAACTCACATGCCACCATACACACAAAAAAAAGCGCTTTAAGAAGTGGTTTCTGACAGTTATTTCAGCTGTGTAAATACTACCTACCTTTTAAATAATCTAAAACTCATACCACAAAACTTGCCACCTGTGACAAACCCATTGTAGGACAGAAGAGGTTATACTAATGGGGTCAGCAGAAAATTCTGCTGTCAAGCTATGCCTCTAAACTTTAGCAATCCCTAACAGAGCAAGTTTAAGAACATTCCAGGCTGTATTCTAAGTATTCCACAATCATAATTTAACCAGCGTGATCATTTGGACATTTTGCTAATTTGATACACTCTTTTTTTTAACCAGCCTTGAAGAAGAGAAAACTTCTGATCTTTGATGGATACAGCCACAAAATTCTGATTTTAAGTAGAAAATAGGACATGTTCCTTTAGGTCATTTTATCCTGCCCCATAAGATGTCTCTTCAATTACTTTCTGGAGTTTCCTAAATATTCTCCTTGCTTGGGGGTTTCTATCTACTTGTTACAACTATGAACAAAATTGCTAACATAGATTAATGCATAAAAGTATGAACCTAGGGTAATAGAAAATTTCTCTGAGGAGTTATTTAAAAATAGTGTTACTATGCAGCTAAACAAGCAACTTAGTTTGCATGAAAGGACAGTAAAGAATAGAGAAAAGGAGGGACTGGCATTTATCAAAGGGACCATGAATGCAGACATAGGTATCAAATAAGTTTCAGGTAAGTGTTGTCTGAGTAAACAGAAATCAATCATGTACTGGCTACTTGAGAATTTAACCTCATTTTCTCTTCTCTGAGAGATATTATAACAGTGAAACATGGACACAGAAAAATCACCAAATGAATCACAAGCTTCATCAAATCAGGAAAAACTTTTGCCCAAGTGAAAAAAATTCCACACAATTTTAATGCAAAAAGGGGCTATATGACAGCAGAAATTTAGGGAAAATAAATAGAGTGGTGAAATGGTGCTGCTGAGATAGAGGAACTGGTGGGAGAGGAGAAAGCACAAGGAGAATTTGTATGGTTCTCAACATCCAAGCTATCTGGTAATTTCATAGCAACAACAAAAACCACTAGCTTGAAATGGTGGGAGGAAAGGTCCCTTAGTTCTGTAGAAGGAAAGGAGGCAGGAGGAAAGAGACATTCCATTCAGGATCTCAGAATTGCTTTGCACTAAATGCACAATTCAAATTACTTGCATGTGAAGGTCAAACTTAGTGCAATGCATAAGCAGTGTTCATTGAAACCTTCCATTGCTTTCAACAATGAAAAAATGAAAAACTAATATATCTACTAAATTAAGCCTGATGGAGTTTAAAAAATTGAATCCATTCTGTTTTCAGTTTTCATCATTCATCGTTCCTATTTTATTGCATCAAAAGACAGAACAAGCTTGGAATGCATTAACTTAGTTAAACAAAGCCTGATTTTATGATGCAAATGTCAGTCTTCACAGTTCAGTAAGTTCTTTTACATGTTATATGACTTGTCTACATTACATCAGCTGACAGGCTTTTTTTATAGCTCCTTTTTTCAGCAGGTATCAGGGTCCCTGATTCTACCACCCACAGCCATGCTGATCCAAACATTTTCTGAAGTTATGCACGGCTGTTTCACAAGCAGCTCCTACTCTGCAGGATGACACATGGTATCCTTCATGTTCTGAGCAGCTCACTGCAAAAATCCCGCTCAGCCCTCATGGAGAACGCATTTAATTCCACACGCATACACACTTAGCAGGTACAGCCAAGTACCTACATTCTGAATCATTACATGTCAACAGCTCCATCTCTGTTTCCTCCTTGGGAAATAAGGCACCATGAATTACATCACCTCTTCCTTCTCTTTACTAGTCAAGGTTAAAAAAAAAAAAAAACCAAAACAAAAACCAAAAAAAAACCACAAACTTCATATGTAGATTAACTTGCCTGGTTTTTCACTGGCTCAAAAAAAAAAGCAAGCTAATGAATTAATCAAAGTCGGGGAAAAATATTTTTAAATTACTGGGAGAATATGGGTAAAAAAAAATAAATAAATTAACTATGCAAAGATAGTGAGTGATATGAACCAAATACTGTATTTTAGAGACACTGTGAGAGGAACTAAGAGTCATAAAACTTCAGGCAGATATACTAATCCAGGTATTGGGAAGAGAACCGAAAGAACTGCCCCATTGAAATGCTGATAATCCCTGTGAGAATGTATTTAAGTAGCTCCTAATTAAAAGAATTCCTCCACTTTCAGGCAAGCCAGAGCAGTTTAACCCTTTAACACAGAGATATCTTATTTGGTAACACAATAATTCAATTATTCTTAATTTCACTGCAAACTCAGAATGAATACATATGCCAGGAAAGAGCTACACTCTGCAAGATTTATCTTCAAACTACTCTGAATTCTAGCAGAACAACTCCTTACATGTTTTTCTTCAATTTCTGGAGAAAAAGTTCTGCACATGTGGCATTTGTGTACATCTGTGGTCAAAATATGTGGTCAGATTAAATAAGATAAAACGGTAAAGCAAGAAGCAGAAGCAGGAAGGTAAACTGAATAACATATAGACATTTATATTGGGTGAAGGCTTTTTTGTATTTTTTATTCCTGGAGAATATGATAATTTTATTGTTCCTTAAGTAGATCTTTTATCTAATGCATACAATGGGATTTTTTTGGAAGCAACGTGGAGGCTAGCTGCAACTGTTCACCCTAGTGTCATTGGAAAGCATCCCCATCTTCAACATGGAAAAGCTGATCAATTATATTAAAGCAAACAATTATCTATATTATTGTCATCAACTTTGAAATTTTGAAGCCGTGGTTTTTAATGTTTCCAAATCACTTTCAGCAAATAAAACAGTCTAAACATCTTATCGTGAAAGAAACAGATGAAAAAGTACATACAAAAGCTTTATTCTAATATATATCTAGTAGCTAAAAATCTCCTCAAAGTGCAGAAAGTTACATCAGTGATAAGCTACTAGAAAAGCATTAGGATGAATAATACAAAGAATGTTGGAGTGATGCAAAAAGCAGACTGTTTTTGAATTAAATCTAAAAAAAGCAGTCTGGCACTTTTAAAGTAGTCTTCCTTCTTCTATGCCTAACTGAAATTGCTGGTCTTCTTACACTGGCAAATAACAAATACAGCATTATAGCAGGAGAAGATAATGTGGAAGCCCAAAGTGAAATGTACTTCTGTTAGAAGTGTAGCAATCAATTTCAACATGGAGTTCTAAAATATAAGCAAAGTAGTAATACAAATGCAAGGTTTATCAAGGTAATATATTACTTTTTAACACTTCCTGTGTTTCTCTTAAAAGATTTTACTCTAGATATTCATCACTCAGACTTGATAGAAAAAAATGTCAGACATTTGCACTGTAATAACACACAGTGATTCTGAAGAACCTCAAACATTCCTTCTGGGATGCGCACACCATACATAGTCCATCACCAGCTTTCTGCTTTGACTGCTTTTTATCCCTTTATCTTAGCACAAAGATACTACTCTTTGGGGCCCCTTTTCAAACTCTCTGCTAATGACTTGCACTGACTGCACATGGGAGAGGTAGTGGGAGACACTGAGGTCAGACAGTTCTATGTCACTGCCTAATGTGTACTAAACAGTTTGAGTGGAACTGAAAATTCCTAATCACTGCCACTGGAGTTTGTAAATATATTCATTGCAGACAAAATGAGCTCTTGTGACTTAAGAGCCCGTAAAAAAGGGAGCTCTTATGACCTCATTTGCTGCATATTCTGAGTTCCGTTGATATACTGCTTCTTTCCTTAAGTAGCATCTTGCATAAATAAAATCGTCATAATCATATTTATGCTACAGAACTAGAGGTCAGCTGAGACATAGTTCCATCACCAGTACCTGAAACATAAGCTAGAGAATTCTATGTGGCAATTTTTCACTGTTCATAGCAAACACAAAAGGGACAAAAGAGATATTTCTTTTAGAAAATTTTATATCCCAAGAAAGCTCATGCTCAAATAGTGAAAAGTAAGTGTTGGAAGAAAGCAATGCTCAAATAGTGAAAAGTAAGTGTTGGAAGAAAGCAATCTAACAGCCACTGACTGCATAACAAATATGCCAGTGCATTTGAGACACTACTCTGAAAATCTTTGACATTTATAAGGAAGGTTTCTAAATACATACTGAAAAACAGTGAGCTGCTGTTTATCTGTCAATTTATTAGATGTGCTGCGTTAGTATCTACTCATGAAGGTAACATTACAGACAAATCACCTATTCTGTCAAAAGGGTAGTTTATAGTTCATAAAGACTCCTGTAAAAGTTCTCAACCTAAAGATTACACCCAATTTTCAAAGACATTAGAGATAGAATGATATAAGTACAGAATTATGGTTCAACTGTGTCTGAAAAGGTTGACAAAGAAGGAAGAGACTGAGGAGGAGCCTGTAAAAACACAGAAAACAAAACGAGGCACAGAAGAAAAACAAAATTAGTCATTTGCAGAAGGCGCAAGCATCTTAAAATAGCTTAAATGCTTTGGGCATAAAACCCAAGCTGAACTTGTTTGGCCAGGCTAAAGGGAAGCTGAGCAGAAATTTACCAGCCTACAACTACTTGAATGGGAGTTAAAATTTATGTTAGTCAGAGATGCCTCTCTCCGTACTGTGTAATGCTGCAACTATAACCTGTTGTCACTGCTCTCAGCTGGGAAGATTCTGATTAGAGAAAAATTAATCCAGAGGGTGGGGCAGCTAAGGGACAGGTAATGAAACCTCCACCCTCAGATTTTCAGCAGGGCAGGGGCACAGCCTGACAGCATGCCCGCAGGCACTGCTTGGGTTGAGAGAGATCCCTCTTAAACCAAGTTTTTAACCATCTACAAAACACAGGAAGAATACGAATGGTAGAAAGCAAATACAGCTGATGTGTATTTGCGCAATGGTGCTAAGATATAAATTTAAAATTATAAAAATGACACCTGGAAAAAAAATAAATTCAAAGAAACCAAAACCTTTTTTGGATTCTCTGCTTTATCACATATATGAAATTAAATAACTCTCTCACCCCATATCCATAACTGTCGTCTTTCCCATTTGATACTAAAATGCCAATGTAAAGAACTTCCAAAGAAAATCTAAAGTGTGAACTGAAGAAAGCTATGAAGTTATATTACAAACATATCCTTCCTCATTAATAAAAAAAATTGCAGTGGGAAAATAACAGTGAAAGTGTTCTAATTTTAAAGGACACCATGAAATATTTGCTGTTACAAATAATATGAATGGCCAAACACCAGTATTGACCTAAGACAGTTGATTTCATTAGGTTTAATGACCCATTACACACTGCAGCCCAGAGCTTTGCTCTGTGCAATCAGATCTAATAGACAGAAGCAGACATCATTTAGTGTTCAGAACCTGTTTGCTGTTGACCTTCTGAAGTTTATTTTTAAAATTCAGCCTTACAAACTAAGTATCCTTCATGAAACACCCCTAATCCCAGAATACATGCCAACTGAACAGGGAGGCTGGTTCAAGAGCACACCTCACTGGTACCCAGTGCACTACTAAAGCGTGATCTTGGCCCGTTCTTGCTGAATATGTTGTTTCAAGGTGCGAGGAAGTACATGAGCCAAGACCACAAAAGATTTGAAAAAGTCAAAGGAAAGATAATAGAAGACTGGCCTGTTTCAAGAAAAAATAAAGGCTGACTTCCCAATATCCCTGAAGGATGCTGACCAGAAAAGGCTTATCAGTTGTCCCATCAGAGTCAGTAAATCCAAAAATGCTGCCTATTGATTGTTCCTGATAAGCAACACATATTTGCTGACATTTTATACATCCTGTCCCTTTCCCATTGATAAAAGGATATTACCAAGACTGACATGAGCAGGAATGGGGTTGTATCAGAACACAGTGAGATTTCAAAGGCCATATGGATGAGCACATATGAGTTGCAATTGCCTGTTGCCCTCCACAGGGCATACATGAGAACCAGTCTCAGTACAAAGTAGCTTTAAAAAATTATTCTATTAGGGATCCAAACAAAAGACTCTTGTGCAATAACATTTAAAAATATTTTTTAAATTAATGGTAGGAAAATTATTTAAACTGATTTAGACTATTCAACAGTTAGTGACAAAGTCCTTGAGTTCAAAGCGTAGCATTTCTTATTGTGTATTTTCTCACTTAAAGTGTGATGAACAAGATTTGAGCATTTCACCTCTGAAAGACAGATGACATGTCCCCCCTCTGAGTATTCATGCAAAGAATAAAGGCTGTAATACCTGAGTGCACATACATAAAATCAGAAAAGCTATCATGTTTAGAGTGAAATTCAAATATAATTACGGCATAAAAGCAAGTAAAGTCTTAGTATGAGCAGCTTTATACTTAGAATCATTAATATCTCATTCTAGATATAGCTGGTAATTTCAGGCAGCAGTATTTGGAAGCATTTGGTACAAAGAGAAAAGAAATAAGCCTAGGTAAAGAGGCCAGAGGTCTGCCTCTGTGCTCCAGGTCTTTGCACACTTGCAGGAAACAGTCAGGAACAGCTTTTTCAGAAGGGTTTCAGAAGCTCCCAATACCTAAACCTTGTCTCAAGCACACATTTCAGGGACACATCATCCCACCCTCTGGGAACTAGGCCACTCAGAAAGACAGTTTCCAATACATCAGAGATAATTAAATTATGTTTTAAGTACGTGTTCCACAGACGGTCACACTATCCATTTTGCAGCCTTTCCACCAAAACCTAGATACCCATTCACAGGTGTCCCACACTAATCTTTAATGATGATTGATTGTAACTATCATCACCCTTTTGTCAAGCCTACATATACAATATTAATTTGATGTTCTTGAAAACTCTTTAAGAGGCAGAGTTCAGGCTCTCTCTTCAAGGAGTTGAGCTGACACACAAAGTGCTGTAATCACAATCTCCTTTAAACTGACATGCCACCCTTGCATTGGAAGTCTTATTTACATGTGGCACTTCAGTAGCTCTTTGATTTAACAAAAGTTCTTTACCATAGACTGTCTAATTCAGAAATTTAAGACTAACACAGGAATATCAATTAGACCTTAAAACATGAATAAAGTGTAAATGTTCCAAGTCATTATGGTCAGCTTGTGATGCAAGAAATATGGATCTGTCAGAAGTAACTAAGCTTATAGATTTTTGACAACATGCTGAGAGCAGTTTAGTTCTTTAAATTCATACAGTAACTCAGTACAGCTGCTGCTTCTCAGCTGCAGTAATCACAGGCAACTACTTTTGTAAGATTTTCAACCCAAAAACTTCCTTTGTTTAATTTAATGCCAGCAATCTCAATTTACAGATGCTAATTTGGTCTTTGACTTCTCTCAGCAAAAGTATGACTTAGACAGGAGAAAAAAAAACGTGTCTGGCTCTTGGAAATGGAATAGTTTTGCATGTAAGCTGTCTTGCAGCTTAGACTGTGCTGGACTGATTAACCAGTTGTTAAGCAGGACTTCAGGTACCATATCATTGGAATTATATGTAGTGAACAATTCATCTGTGGAAATTAAAGGTTAGGGATAATGGCTATATTCAGGGGTAATCATCATATCTAGAAAAAAGGAAAAGCTAAATTCCCCAAAAGTACTTCTTACCATACCAGAAGTACATTTGCTCAATAGAGCTAGAGACAAAAGAGAAAGAAATCTTCCATAATCTGCTGTTAGAAACAGGCAAATTCTTGCCTACCAAATATAAACCCTGCTGTACCCTAACATGAACACTTTATTAAGTACCATCCATTGGATTAATCTCCCATAAATCTAAGTATGTATTTATCCCAGATTATTAAAACTATGAGAACATCACCATGGGACACAAAAAAAAAATGCTGAAAAAGAGGAATGGACATTTTGAAAGAACGGGATTAAATTGATTAAATGGACATCCTGAAATGGCAGGACATTTTGAATAGTCATTCCAGTCTTGCAGTTCTGCTGTAACAGCTCTCAACTTCAGCCTTACTTTAATTTTCATACCTGTACTCCTACTATAGACACTTTCCTTATTACAAATTCATAGATTCAGCCCATAATAGTCCTCTGTGCAAAAGTAGCTATACATTAAAAAATATTATGTTAGAAGTTGTGCTATTATATCCCATTACCAATATTAATACCCAAAATTGGAGCCTACCTTTAAAACTCAAAAATAACATTAAGACCATCTTAAAACACACACCCAAAGTACAAAAAATCTGGTACCTATCACAGCAGGAATATTTTAATGTTCCTTATCAACTTATGAAAATTCTGCCTATTTTTGAAAACAGGGATATTTTCCTTTCTCATCGAAATTGAGAATTTATATGTGGCTGACATCAGGGAGACTTTTTTCCTCACAACACAAGCATCTAAGAACAAATTTCATAGTCTGCTCATTCAAAGCAATCACTTTTGTCAGCAGCAGTGGTGATGTGTACTAAATTACCTGGCAGATAGAGCAAAGAATCAGTGCTGAACATTAAATTGCAAACATCACTGACAATGGGAATTTGAAAGGGTAAAATGAGCATTTATTTCTGTGAAATGGAAGAGACAGAAAACAGTAATTTCTGTCTAATGCAGGACCCAGGTGAGCAATGACACCAACTGTTCATTCAAACTTCGCAGAGCAAACAGGCAGAAGATGCTGATGTCCCACTCCACCCCTATGGCTGTGCCCAGCCATCCTGAAGTGGTATCTCACTCCAGTTCATCTCACCAAGCCTGATCCTAAACCTCACCCAAGGGCCAGCATCCGGACTCAACCTTTGCCCATCCCATGGAGCTGTCTGATGCCCTGGGGCTTGGGCTGCCCCCAGTCTGTGCCCCAGTCCCACTCGAAGGACAGGGATGCCCCACAGACCACAGAAATTTCCTCAGTAGTGGAACCCAGGTGATCTGACTGATAGTCAAGTACACTAGAAATCTCACAACTCATTCTTTCATTAGGGATATTACACAAGTTCCTCCAACATTTAACTCAAATATAGGCTCTTTGGAGATATTTTCCTCAATTAGAAAAGGGGTTTTGATGACAGTTATCGGCAGTTTTTTCTCACCAAGTACCCTTCAAAGATTAGGTGCTCAGATCAACTATTACTCTGCTGAAAACAAAATAAACTGGGGAACAAACACAGATGTTCATTAATCTTAAGTAATTTTTGAGGATGTTTTTCTTTCACATTAATAAGTTTAATTAGTGTTGTGGGTGGCAGAGCTCCATTATTGCCTACCTTCTCCCTGTTTTAAATATTGCCCAACTGCATCACAAACTGGAATCTTTAACCAGTGCTCTCCTCTTCAGAAAAGACATATGTGGTCCAAGGCAGTCATTTGAAAAATGGGTAAGGCCAGAGACAATGTAAGTAAAGTCAACCTTTGTAATTTTAATGTACAAAAAGGCTGAAGTCAACTGTCAAACGCATCAGATATCTTGGGAATGCTATGCTACTTCTTTCTGCTTTAAAGTTAAAAGTGTTACTGAAAATTGAGACTATTATTAGAGACATAAAAAAGAGCCTCTTTTAGCACAGTGCTTTGCATATTATATCAGCAGGAAAAGTCACTGTCTTTTCTATTTGCTTTTCTCCAAGAATCTTCATTCACTGTAGAAGCATTAAACAAGCTTATTCTAGCCAAAAAGGCAAAAAAATTAAACTGTCTACAGTAGGACTGCTTGCACTTGTATCAACACTGTGCAACCTTTCATTCCTCCCATGTAAGCACTTCACATAGAACTTCCCTAGGTGATTCATATTGTTAATAATTCTAATTACAGATTAAAAACTTATTTCTCTATTCATAGTTCACAAGGAAAATAGCTTTTTTTTTTTTTAAATCTGACATTTTAGCCAGAACACTTCTGGAGATTTTTTAGCCAGATGTATCATAGGCCTAAACATGATCTCAAAACCACTGCACGTGCCTTGCACTGGCCTGTACATAAAAGTCAGCCTTGAAGTACAGTCAAGCTCCTCTCAGACTGTCCCACATGAACATGTGATTTAAACATTCTTTTAAAAGCTGCAATATCTTTTAAAGGGAAAAGATAATGCTATAAAATTTGAGCAATAGGTTCATTAATATGCATCTTTACAGTACAGTAATTTCACAATTACAAGCCACACTGATTATAAGCCGCATCTCCGGGTGTTGGCAACATTTCATTCTTTGTTCATACACAATCCGCACCTGATTATAAGCCGCTCTGTCATTCGCAGCGAGGACCCGCGTGCAACAAATTTGCCAAATAGTAACAGAATCACGGGATGGTGGGGTTTACTGGTTCGGCTAGGGCCGTGCAGGCTCAGCCCGCTCAGGTCTGCCGACAGGGCCAGGTGGCCCAGGTCGGCGCTGCTGCTCACTGGAGCCGCTCGGGGCTGGCCGCTGCTACCGCCAGGCTCACTCGCCCCAGCCCAGCGCTGCCCCGCGGTGGCACCCATGGCAGTCGTGGCAGGAGGGGAAGGAGCCCCCCTGTCTCTCCCCCAAGCAACGGGGATGGCAGCATGGAGCCCCCCGTCTCTCCCCCAGGCTGTGCTGCCTGAAGGAGGGAGCCCTCCCCGCCTCCCTCNCCACCCGCCATGAAACAGAGTAACCAATTTGTAAAACTCGCGTAAACCCGGTTTTTACTGGCAGGTGCTCAGCTCGACACCTCAGCTGCACTTCCGGGGTTAGAAACTTCAGAAAATTTTTCACATATTAGCCGCTCCTGAGTGTAAGTTGCATTTCCAGGCTGGGAGCAAAATTTTAGTCAAAATGGTGTGGCTTATAATTGTGAAATTACTGTATATAAAAAATAATCTAAGTAGAAAATGGATATAGCACTCCCAATCTTGACAAATCCTTGGCCAGTCAAAGAATTGAAACTCTAATGCTACAGGATTTCAAGCAGAAAAGGCTTTAATCAACTGACTGCTGCAAAGAAGACAGAGGAACATATCTTCATGAGACATCCCTCTGGTGAGATAAACACTTGATAAATATATTATCATCTTTGGAATAAACAGTAAAATTGTTTGTTTTTTCTTTGTATACATATATGTGTGTGTGTGTCTGTGTATATTCATAAAGTTAGTGTAAAAAACTCAGCCAAAGCTCAAAACTCATTCAAAATTTCCCAATTCAGTTCTGATTTAAATCTTCAACTTTTGTGTCTAAAGCATGCATTTCTTGACTGCTACACGAAAACCAAATTTGGGCTTCCTGAATTTACGATGCTTGGATTGCCTGCCTTTGTTTGATCAGAATTGATTTTCCCATTAAGTTTTTCTTTCTCCTTTCCTTAGTGACATGAACATAAGAACTTAAAAATAAATGATGAAAAGTCTTAAGCAAGACAAAAGGCTCTGCAACATCAGTCATTAGTGAATTGATTCCTCTATAGTTATTCCCTGACTGGGGTGGGGAAAGTCCCTTCCAACCTAATCCATTCTATGATTCTAGGAGAATGATAAATATTTTCTCTAACAGTTGATATCACAGGCATCTCCAATAATGTCTCAAAATCTGAGCAGGGCTGCAGCTAGCTCACAGATCATGCTATTTTAAAATAACTAACAGATTGGTCAGCCCAGGAGCTTAAATTGTAAGACACCCAAAAATACTGGGTTTGAATGCTATTTTCTTTGTAGGGCTTTAGACATACTTTAAGCCCAACATGGACATTTCATGGACAGTGAAAATTTATGAAGACACTAGCAATTAGGATCTCATTAGATTTATCCACTCAGTCTTAACACCCATGATTTCACAGATCAAACAATTTGTAGTTTCTGAGCTTTTTGTTTACTTGACTATCTTCAGAAACAACTTTCCCACATCCTGGAAAACTGACCACAGTGAGAGCTTACTAAGCCAACAGGGTTTTGCTCTACTGGATGCAGTGACTTCCAGAAGTGGCTGCACACTTGCCTGGGGAAAAAACATCCACTGTGAAGGTATAGAATGTATTCTCAGTCAATATGCTTCTAACCTTGCACTAATTGCTCCTCAGACAGCTCCTGAAATTAATATGTTGCCAGTATATTAAGCAGTCTTCATTTAACTATCATCCATGAACTCATGCAATGTGCAACTGAATTTCATCATATCATAAGATCACAAACCAGACTAGCCCCAAAGGACAGCAATGAGCCAATTTTACAGCAACCATACAGAGTGTTTGCCATGGAATGGAAGTACAGATGCTAGAAACTCATCTAATCTTTGTCATTTTTCAGATTTTAAAATGAAAGTGAGGATTTTTAATTGGTCCTAGGGTCTCTGTCTTTCAACTGAAAATATCTGCAGTATTATTTCCCCCTTACTGATAAGTTACGTGATAATAGAAAACACACAATAAGTGTGCACAAATAAACAAGGTCTGATTCAATTCTCCACAGATTTGTGTAGTAAGAGTCGCCATAGCTTGTTTGCCAAATAAGCTATTAACATTTCGAAGGCTTTTTTTCTGCATACTAATAAACACACCCGGCTAAATCCATGATATTTCAAGGCTATTATAAAACAAGGATATTATAAAACAAGGAGAAAATTTACACCTTTCAGTAACACCTAAATACAGTTTGAAACAGATCTTAAGTAAACACCTCTTTCTCAAAAATAAGGACCTCTCCACAAGACAGCACATAAATCTTGTCTTCCACAGAGAGTATTCTGTACAGAGTATTCTGTAACTGTAGATTATACTCCTGGTTTACCATGATTCTGCAGTCCTTCCCTATTCTTTCCAAGCCCACTGCACTCTATAAAGAAGATTGGCAGATTATATAAGCTTAAGATACCAACCTCAAAAGAGGGATCAAATCCGAAAGGAAGCACTACTGACCAACTCCAGAATCCATTATTCCAGGTAGATATGAAGAGGTTAGTGGCAATAATATACGTTATAATACCAAAAAGCCTGTGCCATTTCATATTAATCCAGTTTGTCTTCAAGTAAATTCAGAAAAAGTACAACAAGACTGTGAATAGGTTTTCTTAAAAAAATCAGAAATAAACCAATAATTAAAAGTGTCAACATAGTAGAGCGATTTGAAAAGTGATAGAGGTGTTTGTAGTCTGTACAAATAACAAAGGGTTACCTTCAGACCAAAGACGTGCAAATCTGTGCTTCAGTATGTTACTTGGACATAGCATATATTGCTCAATGAAGTAATATCCATGATAAATGTAATGCTCTAGTTGAGTGAATTAAGCAGTTAAAAAAAATTCAATCACAGAGATGGAGAAGAAATCTATTCAATGCTCGTGTTTCTGATCTCTTAGTGGTTAGGTCATGGTTGACTTTGCTTCTAAAATTCAGTTTTTCATTCACAAGATCAATATAAAAGAATATAAAAGATTTTTTCCCAGGCAGTTGTGTATCTCCATCTTGTCATTTCACATCATGTAAAAATGCTGAATGCTGTTTTTTATATGTAACATTACCTTTAAAACATTTTATTTGTTATATATTAAAGTATGAGCATTATCAGAGTAGTTTTCCTACAGCAATGGGATCTCCATGCATTTTTAATGCAAGATATTCATCAGCACTTGTATACTTAGGCAAAATGCTCCAATAAACTAAGAGAAAAAATACATTATCACATATCTTGATCTGGCATTTCTTAACGATGCTCTGTTGTGTAAAGAGAAAAAAANCAAAACTGTTCTCATTTGTTAATGTTTTTATTTTAGCTTTCTTTCTATTGATTAACCAGCAGAAGCAAGTTTTTAGAAATGCATGACTGTGATAAATCAACTGGGCATCAAGTTCTAGGCTTCAAGGGTGCACTATGCAGAACACAATGAGTCACTGAAATAAAGCAAAATCAGTGAAAAAATTGCAAAATTGAATCCAAGCTCAGACAGGGGGAGAGAATAAGGGTAAGAGTTTGAGTTTGCTACAATAGTATAATTTCTATGCTAGATATCTAACTTGGTCTTTATTGCACTATAGTCTAGACATTTCTATACAAAGCTGAACTGTTCCAGACATATCTGAAATACAAACACAACTTCTAGAAATAGTTTATTGCCGGAGAGGAAGAAAACTAGTGAAAGATCCAAATTTAAGTGGAGTATTTATAAGTACTCTCACAGGTTTATACACTGGTCTGTGAATACACCAAAAGGGCTCCACAAAGTGGTAAAAACTAAACCTCCAGAGTTACTGAGTGTAATAGACCTGACTGAAGTGAATGTGGGCTGTGTCCTTTTAAGTCATCAGGTCTTAAGAGCAAATTGAATAATTAATTCCTGCTAGTATCTCACCCACTGTCCTCTCTGACTCACTACTTTCATTCATCTCACAGTTTTCAAATTTATAAAGATGTAGAAAAATTATAAATATTCATTCCATAAATTAAAACAAACCATGCAGCTTTCCTTCTTAGGTAGGAAAGTATCAAAAGTGAAATAGTGCTACAGATGAGTTCTGAAAATTATATACTTGACATGTCAGTGAAAGCTAAAATAATAGTGTATTTAAATCCCAAAAAGGAAATACATGACTTGTACAGAAACAAAACTGGATAAAACCACTTCAGTTAATACCCTGAAAACTCTTACACTTGGGAGAGGTAAATAACATTACTAATCTTAATAGCGGCTAAACACTTCACAGGATAAGAGTCTAAGAAGCTGCAAATTCATATGTCATAAGGCAGTTGGAGATATATATAATTTTCTGCAGAATAACAAACAATGTCAAGAACTCTGGCTATGTTTTTAACAACTTCCATTAAGCTGTGATAAATTAGAGAGCTGATAAAAATCTGACTTTAGAAAACTCCATTAAAAGGCCTGTAATACTAGGGGGAAATGTGTCATAAAAACCTAAAGATGCATCTTGAGCTTGTCAAGAGAGGTATCACTTATGCAGAGCCTTGAAATGAAAGTACAGCAGAAATATAGTGATCAAAATTCAATGTTTAGATGATCATCTGTATTTGATAGTATTTAAAACCTCTCAAAAGTTTCAAACACAAAGTCTTAATTCTAGCCTGGTCTAAGAATTGGAAGAGAGGAAGAGAGTCATAACTACAGTTATTGTCCACTCTAAATAAAATTAGATTGACTTGGCTAAACTTCACTTTTCTTGAAAGTGCTCTTTGAACTCTAGATCTTCAGGATTCTCTTCCCTGTCTATCTCACACTAATGACCAGCACTTAAGTTCATGACTTGAGTGCTGGTCCATTTCACTGACAGTCCATTTCACTGACAAATATCTAAAAATACTTTGTTTAGGGTTTCTTTGGTTAATTAGTTGTGGAGTTGATTTGGGATTTTTCTGTTGTTTTGCTGTGAGGTGTTTTCGGCTGTTTATGTTTTTGCTTTCTTTTTAATATAGCAAGAAAAAATATTAAAATTTGTCTTAATAAAACATTCTATGTATTTTCCATGAAGATACTACATAGCTTTGACAAACTTGCCTTCGAGCCTGTTACAAAAGTAATCAAACCCAAGGTTGGCCCAAGATATTGCATCACATGTATAAAATCAAAGAACCTGTTCTGAGTAGGAAGACTTGATTAAATGCATTCAGACTCAATGTATAATCTTAAAAAAAAAAAAAAAGAAGAAAAAAAAAACACATAGTAAATAAATTACATGAGAAGCAGCCTTGTGCCTAGCTTATCCAAACAGTCTAAAAAAAAACATTCCTGTCACCTTATAAAAAATAAATCACCTTCACTGAGAAATCCATAAAAACTCCAAACTCTCTATCACAAGGCAAACAATTTCAATGTATCTAAAGATGCATCACACATCAGACAACTTTCCAGTAAAGAAGTATTTGGAAGAAATCAGGATTTTGGAAGTGAAAACTCAGATGAAACCTTCTGGTTTACCTCCCATCACTAAGACATCAGGTAAAAGGCACTCGGAAATCTTTCCAAAATTGACACAAATGTTTATTTAATTTTGTACTTTAAAACATTTATTTAAAAAGTCAATACAACAAATGGCAGGATTGGTTTTTTTTTTTTGGTTTTTTGTTTCTTCATTACACAAAAATATTTTCACCTTCCCTTTCACCCCTACTGAGATATTTAGCATGTTTTTTCCACTCCTCTCAGTTTCATTGCTCAACAGATCATTCATTTCCTCTCTCATTCCATTCACATGATTTTCAGAATGTTTCCTTTTTGCAATTACTGTTCCAAGCCTTTAGCTGATAGCTTAAGAGCTCAACTATCTCATAGTTGAAATGATTCTGTAGTAAGAAATATTTTTAGAATTAAAACCAAAAGCACAACAGCCTGTAAATTAATTAAAGGCAGGGTGTCTCATACTAGCATATCTTATTCTGCATCACAAAAACCCATTTGAGATCCAATAGGAACATTCCATAAGGCTTTTTTAGAGGTAAGTGTCTACAAATGTGACTCCTTTCTTTCCGTAAGATATAGACATATCTATGATCAGCATTTGGTGTGACAGAGTCCTCTCTGCAAAACTGATTTTCTGATGGTTTGTATCTAAATTTCCTACCTTTCTTTTCCTAGCTTAATATGACACTAGATGTGTGTGCAGGTATATAAACATTTATGTACATAAGACATACTATTTAGGAAGTGAGCAGACTTTAACTTCCTTTGCTCTGTCACATAGACTCACTGTCTGTTTTTGAGCTATGAGTACACACTGCTGTTGGCAGAGACAAATAAGTTCAATTGATTACATTACCAGGACTCAAGCATTTCTACCTGCATGCTTTGTTACTCCTCAGTTATATTACTTCTCTTCTGCATGATTTACACACCAGGTGTTTATAAGCCTTTTATTTTACTTTCCCCAGATAAAATAAATGCAAACCTATTTTTTCCACTACTGTACAATAGCAACTCAATTCCTTTTCCAGGGCCTGCAAAGTGATTTTGCTAAAGACCCCTAGGAAGAAAATACAAATCTTCTGTGTTACAAGCACCCCAAGGAATGAGATCTACCTGTACCCTAAGATGAGAACGACACAAAAGATGGGCTAAGAGAGTGTCAGTGCCCTGAGCTGGAGAACCATGACTCTGAGATTGATCAACCTCCAGTTGACCCTGAACTTGTGGAGGATCTGCTGCTCCAGCTGGATCCCTATAAATCTATGGGTCCTAATGGGATTAATCTGAAACTCCTCAAGGAGGAGTTAATATCACCACAAAGACTCTCTCAATTTTTGAGTCATCTCAGGAATCCACAGAGGTCCCAGTTGACTGGAAGCTGGACACCATTGTCCTGGTTCTTGAGAAGGGCAAGAATGACAACCGCAGAAGATGCAGCCTGTCAGTCTCACTTCAGTGCCTGGTAAAAGTATGGAAAAATTATTCTGGGAGGTAATGAAAAACACCTTGAGGACAACACAGTCACTGGGCACAGCCAGTACAGTTTTATGAGAGGAAAGTCCTACTTGTTGAACCTGATTTTCTTCTAGGACAGGATAACCCACCTAGCTGATCTAGAAAAGCCAGTAGATGTAATTTTTTTGACCTCAGCAAATCTTTTGATACTGTCCCTCACAGTATCCTTCCGGACAACATGTTTGGCACACAGCTGGATAAACACATCTTATAATGGGTGAAAAACTGACTCACACAGGTCAGGCACAGAGACTTAAAGGGAATGGGGTAACATCAGACTGGCATCTGGTCACTGGAGGGGTTACACAGGGCTCCATCCCTGACCTCATTCTCCTCAACATCTTCATAACGACTTGGCTTGGGGACTCAAAGAAATACTATGTAAGTTTGCTGATAACACTAAATTAAGAGGAGCTGTCAACTCCCATAGACAGAGAGGCCCTGTAGAGAAACCTGACAGAGTAGAAAGATGGGCATTCACCAACCTTATGAAGTTTAACAAGGGCAAGTGCCAGATTCTGCACCTGGGGCGGGGCAACCCTGGTTCTGTGTATCAATTAGGAAATGAGAGGCTGGAAAGCAGTGCCACAGGAAAGAGACCTGGGAGTCCTGGTTGACAGAAAGTGCATTACAGTCAGCAGTGCCCTGGCAGCCAGGAGAGCTGAGCGTGTCCTGGGGTGCATCAGGCCCAGCATCACCAGCCAGGCAAGGGAGGGGATTGTCCTGCTCTGCTCTGCACTGGAGCAGCCTCACCTCAAGTGCTGGGGGCAGTTCTGAGAGCCACAATACAAGAATGATATAAAGCTATTAGAGAGTGTCCAAAGGAGGGCCATGAGGACGAAGCAGTGTTTGGAAGGGAAGCTGTATGAGGAGCTGCTGAGGTCACTGGGTCTGTTCAGCCTGGAGGAAAGGCAACTGAGGAGAGACCTCACTGTGTTCCTCAGCGTCCTCACAAGAGGAAGCAGAGGGTCACATACTGATCGTTTCACTCTTGTGACCAGTGACAGGGCTCAAGGAAATGCCATGAAGTTTAGGTTGGATATCAGGAAAAGGGTTCTTCACCCAGAGGGTGCTTGGGCACTGGAACAGCCTCCTCAGAGAAGTCACAACACCAAGTTTGAGTTCAAGAAGCATTTGGACAATGTTCTCTGAAATATGGTGGTATTCTTGGGAATGCCCTGGGCAGACCTAGGAGTTGGACTCAGTCATCCTGATGGGTCCCTTCCAATACAGCATATCCTATGATCCTAGGATTTTAAGACAGGAAAATACAGGCTGTGACAGAAGAATGGAACATCTGAGAAACTGGTAAGGACAAGGAAGAAGTTTACTTGTGGTCCAAGCTGAAGTTCAGCATTTGGATATCCCTGTAAGGAGTGGTCAGTGAGTTTATATTTTTGAAATACACATCATAGCATCCTTTCACTAAAGCAAAAACAACTGAAAATGTGAAATGCATCAGAACTATTATTAGAATCCAATATATTTTTCAATTAAAATCAATTTATAATAGCCAGATTAGATGACAAGTTCTTTAAATCTTTGAGTTAACTCCTGTTCCTGGGGAGTTTAAAAAGACTCACTGAGTGAATCTTTTAGCCTTGTCATCACTTTATTCAGATTAATAGCTGCATTTGTTTTGGTTTTAGTATCAGATATTATTCAGAAAACAACAGAAAAACAAGTACAGGGACACCTATGATAGGGATTTCTCATTTGTATCTAACAAGAACAAATCCACAGCATTCCTGCTCAATTTTCATTTTAACACATACTCCCCGCCCATAAATGCAGATACCTACAGACACCTACCCTTGCATAAACTGCCAGCTGCCCAATTAAAATCTGCCTGCCTTAGAGTCAAGGAAGCAGCAGCAGGACAATAGTTATATGTTCTGGTAGCAGCCTGCTGCCCATCTAGATCACACAGGATGTGCTTTAGGGAAGGTCAGACTTCAGGTATTCAGATCCATTTCATTCCACATCAGCAATAGCTCAGTCACAGGGGTCATTCCTTCCCTTACACTAGAGCAATCTCAGTGGTGTGTACTGAAAGAGATTGAATTCCAACACCAAGTTAAAGTTATAAGCCTAAAAGTCACTATTTATGGTCCTATCACTATAGCCTGCTTTCTCACTTTGGACAAGTCAGGAAAAATTTATCTGTTCAGTCAATGAACCATTTGAGGCAGCTATTTCTCCTTCCACACAGGGCAGTATAATTTCACCCTGCAAAAAGACATGGATTTTTCTAAGTTACGCAAGATAGTTTAATAACACAAATTAGACTAGATCAATACCCCATCAGATCCCTTGTTAATGAAAGTCACATAAGCCCACCTTCGGTCCAGTAGAAAAACAATGAAACATTGCAAGATGTAAAAAGAGCACAAAAAAACCCTCCCCACACACACAAAAACCCAAAACTCCCATCCACAAAGAAAATATGTTCATATTGGAATGATTAAGTTTAGAATCAATGAAAAACTAACAGATTCTGTTACTTTTAATACTGATACTTTTTTTTTTTTAGTTATATGTAATATATTTTGTCAAATACTTCTACTGTTAATCATATGAGTGCTGTTTCCTAACACACCTCTCTCTATCTTCTTAATAGCAGAGGCTACAGTGTTTCATTTTTCATTTGCACCTCTGTGTGTGTGTGTGTCAAGGGCAACCAAATGCAGCACACAAAAGCACAGCATGATCCATGGGTATTTATTGTGGTCCATACTCTGTTATTTATCCTAATATAATTACTACAGCACAGAATAGAACCAATGAGGTTGAAGGTAATTGAGCTGATATGTCATTGTGTACTGATTTTACAAGGGTATTTGTAGTGCTGAACAGCTCATTCAAGAGGCTCATTTTTGAATCTTCTACAAGACACATGTAATTGAAGATCTTCAGTGGGATTGCTTTTGACATTGTTGCTCTTGGAATAGGTAGGAGCATGTCCCACCCGTTTTTAAGGGGTGACTCATGAGACAATTTTAGGTTTCTGACCACAGAATCACAAATTGCTAATTGTTCCAAAATCAGCTCTCTCAAGATTTAGACTAGTGGCTTAACCTTTGATTCATTCTACCTCTCCGTTAAATTGAGACAAAACTGATCACCTGGTTATGAAGAATTAATAACCAGCACATATGGCTGAGCACTGTGAATATGAAGAATGCAGTTACCTAATTACCTGCCATGATTTAATCCCAGTCAGTAGTCAAGTACACTCACTCACTCCCCCACTCCCATTGAGACCATGGAGAGAATCAATGATAAAAGCTGGAAAACTCTTGGGTTGAGAAAAAGACAATTTAAAAGGGAAAACAAAAGCTAGGCCTACAAGCAAAGCAAACCAAGAAATTAATTAATTCACTGCTTCCCATGGACAAGCAGGCATTCAGCCAGGAGAGTTGGGGCTCAGCACATGTAACCACCATTTGTTGTGAAACACCATCATTCCAAACATCCCCTACTTCCTCTTTCTTCCCTCCACCATATATACTGAGCATGATGCCATATGGGCTGGAATATCCCTTTGGTCAGCTGGGGTCACCCATCCTGGCTGTGTTTACTTCCAATCTCCCCCAGTCCCCTCACTGTGGCAGCATGGAAAGCAGGAACGACCTTGGCTCTGTGTGAGCCCTGCTCAGCAATAACAAAAACATCTCTGTATTATCAACCCTGTGTTCAGCACAAATCCAAAACACAACCCCTTACCAACCTCTGTGAAAGATATTAACTCCATCCCATGTATTATGATACTAAGAAAAATTACTGGTTGAATGACACCTATAATATTTTGCCTTTTTTTGATTTTATAAACAACTCAATAAGGAAGGAGTTGTCAAAGACTTACAGGAAACTTAGTAACACTAGAGTTGCATCATTTTGTTCCCTTTTCTCCTGCTTTATATATTATTCAGTCTTAAATTCCACTTTTCCAATCTGATTTCTATGCACTTAGAGGACCTACTGCCAAAATGAATGGTCTGTGTCTAATGTTGATCAGCAGCAACAAGAAAATGCTAAGTCTGGCACTTGTGTGGCATATTCCATTACTGATTTGATGGTATCCATCAGATTCAAAACATTAGTTAAATATCTCTTTCAAAAATCATATTAAAAAAGAACACAATTTAAAATACTTTAATACCTTTTGCAGAACACTAATGTGTAAGTGGAGGAAGTAACTGAAATTAATATGATATTGGACTCGCTTTTGCAACACTAAGAACAGTGGTCAAACTTGAAATGAGAAACTTGTGCTCTTGCTTCATAGAAGTGTGTCACAGAAAAGACATCCCTGTGCTATATTCATAATCTTGGTCAAACAACCCACAGAAAAAGCAGTTGCTCTCTTAATTTCTGTCATGATTAATTTTAATATATTATCATAGTCTGTGTAAGTCCCATTCATTCTATCTCTGGTCAGTTGCTCAAAGCTTTCCACTAACTCTAATGTGGGGTTTTTTTAAATTTAAACAGAAAATAAAGTCAGTAATTTGTTTTACAATATCCATACTATAACCACTGTCTTCAAATTCTGTTCCAAATAAGCACATGGTGCCTAGAGAGATCCATTATTATGTTTTTGTAACTTTGGTCTCCTCTTTTTGAGAGAAAATCCAGTAAACAAATTATTTAGAAATGAGAATTAATTTAAGAATACATGTCCCAAGACCAAGCCACAATGCAGGCTTTTGAAACAGACTAAATATGTTTGTTTTTTGGCTTTAACAAGAGTAGCTACACTTGTAATTTCCCAACAATTTGATATTTAAACATGTTCAGAAAGAGCCAATCAAACAACGGTTTATCCTCAAGGAGAACGGTTACTCTGCCAAGGAAATGAAGCAAATCAAACCTTTCAAAGGCAGGTGCATTTTAGAGGGCACAGAGCAAGGGCAACTGGAACAGTCACACACAGGCAGAGGTGTGGGAGGTCGACAACACAGAAAAATCCTGATATTTTATTTAACCAAAAACTAAAGCCATCAGATTTTGTTTGCAAACTGAAAGCATCTTGTTAAAAAACACAACACGTCCAAGGCTTTATGAAAACATTTTCTTGTATTTGCAGTGAGGACAAGTCAAGTTATCTCAGATTACCCTCTGCTGAATGAACCAAGTCATTAAACTGGCATTTGCATTGAAAGGCTTTTCACAAGGTTTTCTGTCAGGCCTTTCAAACAAGGATGAAATGAATGAGGGCCAGCTTACAAATGATGCATTGTTGAATGTATGTGGGAGCAAACAGCCACCATTGTGAGTGCAGGTGGGAAAGAAAAATGAATAGACAAGGAAGCTCATGGAGACGAAGACTCATTATTGATGGGCTATGTGCATGTCCTTTAATGAAACTTACCCAATAAAAGATAGATTTTCCCCTTATCCTCCTCTTTAAAAATTAATTATCCTGAAAATTCTACAATGGTGAAACATCTCAGATTATACATGCTTTTCTTTCATCATTACACTAATAATTTAGATCTAGAAATGTTTTCCTAGAAGTCTCTCACAGCATTTAAGTATTTTAAAACTCAACTCAGTCTCTTACAGAAATGGCCTTTCATTCAGATGAGGAAACTGAGGCATGTTGCAAACAGGATGCAAGAATGACAACTTAAAACATAGCACTTTTTAACTCCAATACTTTAGCTAAGGAATTAAACATCAGCTTTCATTTTATGCTTTCTCAAGTAGGATGCAACCACATGCCCTAATGCCAAATGTTTATACAAACAAGAACAAAACCAGAAGCACAGATGCTTCAATACACTGCATAGAAAATATTATCTTCCTGTCACAACCTTTTTCTCTGTAAATAGTCTCAAATAGTCTTCTGCCATATTTTTCACAGCTGCTTCATTAGTTTTCTCTCCTGTTGCCTGGTGGCAGCTTTCATCCTTATTTTTCTCACTGAAAAGACATTTCAAGTCTTATTTGAAAAGATTTCTTTGCTATTCTGTTGTCTTTCCCCAGCTTTTATTTTGCAGTAGAATACACTTAAGCAGTATTTTTGCACTGTCATTTCTGGATCATCTGCCATTACAGTCTATAAACATTTAATTTTGCAAGTTGTTTGTATTTACAGGGGAAATGCTTAATTCTACTAATTTTCAACTTACAAGTTGTGTCTTGGTTTCCTAAGAATATCATTGCCTTCACTTGATTCCTGAAAACTGCTTATTTTACTCCACGTCACCAGAGAGCTTAACCACTGTATAGTTTTCCTCCAGGTTAATAACATTAAACAGAGTGGGGCCAGGAACAGATTCCCAAGGATTTTGAGCAGAAATTCGTCTGCAATACCAAGACATCTGAGCAAATGCCATCAGAGAACCAAAAGTACCACCTTTACTATATCATCATGTGTATACAGTATAACCTGCAAGCAGAAATAAACACTTTTCTGAACTTTTACTTCCAGTAGAAGAATCTACTGATCCTTGAACTTAAAGGTCTAACCCAAAACTGACATCAGAAGAGAGCAGAGAGTGTGAATCCCAAAATCACTCCCCTACGGTCTCTAAAATGCCAGGATTCAGGCATAGCTCTGCATACCTTGCACAAGTCTTAACTTTGCATTAATTATGAATCTCATTTGCTTCAGATCATCATGCATCCTAGAGAGATTGTGCAAGTCTCATCTGGGACTAATGAGTGAGTATGAGATTTTTGAACTGAAAAGGTTCTAACTTAAAGCAATATCAGATACACTTGGAATTTAATTAAAAATAAAAAGCTACCCTGATTATGCTTTCTAAAAATTATTTTACTGATTAGAAATAATGAAACTCCTTTTTACACTTAAAAGCAGGTCTTAGGTTGAACATTCATCCATAATTTGTTCTTTTTAATCACTGATACAACATTATCAACTTTCTTCTGGAATTTCCCTAATGGTCAAAGATGTAGGCTATACCAATGTTACACATGATTTAAGTTTTAAAATATCTGGTAGAAATTCAATCCAAATATTCTGATGGAAATCAAGGATTAAAAATAATCTGCTTCAATGAAGAATACTAGCAAAGTGAAAAAGAATTATCAGTTAGCTACATAAATTAGTACTTTTCCAAAACAAAAATAAGGCATTTTACCCTTCCTGAATTATTAGAAGTACCACTGGTTCTATGTTGTTAGGTTTTTTATCTTTTTATATTTCCTTTTTCCCCCAAGACATTCATGCTTGTTTATTAAAAAATGAAATGTATTCTATTAATATAATACACATTTTAAATGCAATTTCTATACATCATCCTTTTGTCTATTACCCTGAGGAACCTCGCTATGTCATTTTATGTTTCCATTTGTAGTTACTAAAAAAAAGTTCAAGTGTTTTAAGACAAATTTTATATTTTTAAAGTTTCATTTTCTCTACAAAATTTGTTTTGACCCATGAATCACACTTTGTAAGATCATAAACATAAAACATTCTGAAAACACTTCCCAAGCATCAGTTAGTCTTCTCTCCAAATCTCATCTGTTTTCAACCATACCTAGCTGCACTGAGAATCTGGCACGATTTCTATTGGTTTGGAGCTTTCTTTTTGCACATAAGTCAAAATCCTATTACACCATACACTTTTTAGTTCTGTCATGTTTTATTCCATCTGATTTATGCACACTATAAAACCCTTTACGTTGTATGTAAGGGTTTCGAACATGGAATTTGAAGTCCATACAAGTGCTAAAGTTGTTTGAACTGGGAGGGCAGGGAACATCACATACCACTGCCAATATTACATCTCCAACACACAACACAGAAATTGAAACCATGGATGCTAAGCATTTTTCACTCATCAATTTATAGATAAAGAACTGAATAGCCCATTTTCTTGAGTGATTCAGCAGTTAATTGGAAATGGTAACTACGTTTACATTTTATGTTGTGAACATGCAAGTATTCTAGATCACTTGCTCCTACTTACTGAGTGACTGCAACTTCATTTCTTTATCACCTACTTAGTCTTTCTTAAAGAGGTGATAAATATGTTTTTTTCACATTTCAAATCCAGGGCCTGAAATAGCTATATTTTAGTTACCACTTAGTCAAGATTAAATTTAGAAATGAGCAATTCTAATTAATCTTAAAAATAAGAAGAAGAATAATTGGGCTCCTAACACTGAGTTCAGCAGTTACATGATTTCTTTTCATATTCTGGCAGGCTGATTGCCTTTTTTCCTTTTAACTCTGTGCTCTTTCCCAATCCATACATCCTCAGCACTGCAGTATCATTTTAGAGAGGTTCTGATGTATCTAGAAAGCTTATTTTTTTGAACACAATTTCCGTCTGTGCTTGGCAGAAATCACAAGTCATACAGAACCATTCTTCCACAAAAGAGGAACCAAAATACATTAGCACCCTGTGTGCAGCTGCTTTGTCAGTGATTCACATCAAGTATCATCCCCTATTCACTGAGTAGAAAAGAGATCCAGAATACTTGGGACAATTTTCATGTTTCTTCTGGGAGCTCTTGAGTGATCCATTTGTCTATAAATGTTGGGGGCAGAGGGCTGTTGAGTTTTTTGAGGGTTATTTAGCTTTTTACCACTGTTCATTAAATCTCACCTACAAGTCACAGGCAATCTGTTCTCTGAGAAAGCTGTGCTTCACATCTATCAGAACAATTTCTCTTATCACCATGCTCTTGGAAAAAACTTCTTCTATTTACTTACATGTAAAAATTCAAGTGAGGATTATATTTTCTGGGCATATATCCTGGCACAATAGGTCTGAAAGTGGAAGCCTATATACAATACTACTATACAGTACATCAATTATTCTAATCAAAACAAGAAATATTGCACACATTGAAAACAGAAACCATGCCTTAGACCTTCAAACTGCTTCCCTGCAAAATTCCCTGCAAATCCTGTTGGCTAGATACATCCACCCAGAAGCTATGCTCAAAAACAGCCTCTCCAGTACTCCTAGATTCAGCCAACACTGTTGGCACCAAGAGGTAAACAGTATTCTTTTGACTGTACTCTTCAAGGTCAGTAAGTCTTCAGCAAGGTAAAACTTCAAAGAGTTAATTTTAAGGCTTTGTAAGCCAGATGCAATATGTTAATAACCAAATCAGTACCTGATAAAAATTAGCTGGAAAAAATAATGAAATTCATTTTCATGAGAACCCATCAGAACTTCCAAGCTCTTCAGTTCCAAGCTGATAAATAGCCCTGTTTTGCTTGCCATTGAAATATTATGCATTTCAGATAGACATGACTCACAGATTCTGTTATGCTCCTTCAGCTCACGTGCATATGCATCCCCTTTATCTGTAAACTTTGTGGTCAGGAATTCACTATGAATTATTTGTTTGATACTACAGCTTAAATGAAAAGAGTTATTTCATTACTATGCCTGGTCCAGATTGTTTTTTAAAACCTTAAAAATTTTAATATGCATATCATAAGATCTCTAATGTATGCCTCCCACCTCAGAATCACAGGGAGCAGTTCAGAAAAACAGAAATTGAATTACTAAATGAAATGTTGAAATCTTTTCAGATTAACAGGCAGCTAAACTAAACTGTGAAGATCCGACAGCACAAGAGTGTGGAGCTCCTCTTCAACACAAGTTAACAAGAAGTATATGGAAATGACACTCAGGAACCCATAAAGCTGACAGTAGGTGACAAAAAATAGAAAGGACTTTGTTACCAAGTCTGCCATCTGTTTTTATAGCTTCTTGTGTCATTTACATAAGTAGATAAGACATTTAAAACAGAACTTCATTGGAGTGCATGTAGTGATACACCCAGGCACTCATATTGTTGATATCAGTGACTCACTGGGATGAAGTACCTGGCATTAGGTGAGGGTAGTACAACAGCAGTTGAATATCAACACCTCTTTGTCAGTCCTAAGACAAAAAGTTATTACCTCCTCCTTGGTGTAACCATCTCTTGCAAAGCTTGCATCTCAAAATTAAAAGATATGAGACTCAAGTTGTCTTTAAAAATGGGTTACTGATTACCTTAGATCAACAAATCATATATTTAGTAGGTTAGTATTTAGCTGCAAGCTAAACATTAACAACGCAGAAACATGCAAGTTCAGTTTGCTAGAAATTAATCCACTACTGGATTAGTAAATATTTGATTATTTTGTGCAGCTACATAAACTAAAAAAACAAACATCACCACCCTGCACACACAAACATACTCAAAAAAGCAACGCTAGAAACAGGTAGAAGCAGAGAAAAAAAGCAGGCCTACCTTTCAGCTGCATGTCAGTCTTAGCTTAACAGAACAAGCACTGAAGTTCATTGCTTTAAGCTGACATAAAACCTGTCAAAGTAGCAATCAACCCATTGCTTCTATCCTACCAATTCCTGCACATCTTTCAGATGTGAAAACAAATCCATCAGAAAACTAACCAAGCAAAACAAAAATTTTACATGCCACGTCCGTTCCCTAATCTTGTTCAACAAGTGGGCACACAGCTCCCCTTACTTGCTGAGCGGCTCACAAGGATATGTTCATTTTCCCCTTACTTATTCTCATTCCATTTCTTTTACCATGTGAACACAAAAAGAACCTCAGGCAGCACTGCAGAACTCCAGCATCAAGCCATCCTGGTGGTTCTTTTGCAGGGAAACTACATGGAGTTTGCCATAAATACATCATAACTGTTTAAAAGGAAAACTACACAAAACCATTAATAAAATCCACCATGATACCAACAAAAAAGAAGAGCACTTTTATTACCTTCCTTCATGAACATTTTGCATATATTTGTCTTCTGAATGGGATATTTTCAGTGTTATAAACCCTATGGTTCATTATATTTTCCATGATCCCCACCCCGTAATTAACCTCTGTTACATTTTCACTATACATGATTGATCATTGTTTTCAGTACAGAAGCTTTTTGTTATTCAGGATAATGTAAGGCTACCTTAGTAAATGAAAAACAGTAATGTCTCTGTATAGAATTTTTCCATCACATTTATGTTGTTTGTTTCAAACATTTTTTTTCAGAATTTTTCCTTGTCAGTATACAAAATAAGATAAGGATCATTCCAGCTAATGTAACAAGGCACTTCAGAAGATGAAAACAGAGCCCAACACCAGTAAATGGACATGGAAACACAAAATAAGCTGAGTTCTTCTAAATGTTTTTACCACTATTCCTGTCTATTTAGACTTTAAAAAAAGATCCAGTCCATCGTTTTGGTTTTTTCAGTTCTGAACCAAAGAAATGCATTCATAAGAACATACAATGTATTTCTTTACACTTGAAAAACTTCAAAACAGTTTAATAGCAAAAGTAATAATTACAAAAAAAGAAGTTTTAGCAGATCAGGTATTTGCTCTGAACTTTGAATTCCTATTTTCCAGTGATTCAATGCAGCTGATTCTCTAAGTTCTTCAACTTAAATTCACTACCACAAGGACACCACTTGATATCACTGGGAACAATCAATTGCAAATTCAGTCACAGCAATTTTGTGAAGAAAGAAATTATCTGCAACATTGCACAGTTATGCTACAAGTACTAAGTTTCTTGCTGATGGAAATGTCCACTTCACTAGCACTCACATAGAACAGTAGTTCTGAGACTCATTTGTATGTACTAAAAGATGGCAAAGCAGTCATTGGTTTTTGACCTGCTTAGGTTCATACTTTTTTTTTATATTCAAACGTACAGCTTAAGATGAGCAATTTGTCACACATTCTAAAATACCAAAACATCAGCATTATACTCTATTCCTTTTCTGCTTAAATTACTATATTTAAAAGAGCAGTTCCCTGCTATAAGAAAGATGTAGATTAGAACAATTTAGCAGTTTTCTGTGATTCTTTGCAGCATTTACTCTTGAATAAGCACAAGAGGTAATGTACAGAAGGACCTGGAAATGACTACATTACACCACTTTCACTGAGTAGAAGAGAAAGTAAATTCATCACATGGGGTCATCTGCCTCATTAGCACTACAGTTTTTCTGGGTTTATTCCATCTGGAGTACAGCAATTCCTGTTCCTTTCCTATTCTGCAGCATATTACTAATGTCTATATTATGTTGTCAGACACATGCAGGTGGTTGTCATTGGCATCAGTAGACACAAGCTTTCATCCAAGGGAAACACTGATTTTGATGAACAGCAAATAAATTACATTCTTTGTTCTTAATTTAGCAGACAGGTGTGGTTTTCATCAGCATTTAGTAAAACCTACCTTGCAAAATATAAGCAGAATAAATTTCATAAAAACACCACATACAAGCTTGGGCTTCATTTATATACTGGAACAAGCAGAAAAGCAAAGCAATCAGCAGAGCTGCTGCTTTCAGCTACAGTGAGATTCTCAATTAATGCAAACTGCAGTAAGTCCAGCTAAGTCAAAGCACTTATTTGCTCAATGCAGCAGCAGATGCTTACTGCAGCTGTTAATATGACTGTTCACAATGTCCACTGAAGTTGGTTAATAGTACTTTCAAAAAATAGTCAAAGTAAAATTAAAGGAATGTGTTGTTGTGTTGTTCAGGGTTGTGTTGTTCGGGGGTTTTTTTGTTTGTTTGGGTTTTTTAAATATTTTTTTTGGTGGTTTTTTGTGGGTTTTTTTTTTTTTTTTTTTTTTTTTTGATTGATGTTTTTTATTTTTAGTTTTTTGGGGATTTTTTTTGTATGTTATACTAGCTAGCATTGGCAAAAATTCAGATCCACCAGCACGGCTGAGAAAGAAAAATGAGTCAAAATGAAAAAGTAGTATATCAGAACTTGCAGATCTCTAAGTACACATCTGTCTGGTAGACGAGTGAGTTAAGGTAAATGACTTAGTAATTACTGAAGTTACTACTGCCTTTTAGAAATCAATCTTTGATCTGAAAGTACTTTAACTTTCTGAATCCCCCAAAGTATCTACCCAAAAAGCTTCCTGTATCTCTTCAGTTACTATGTCACAGAGACACAACCTGGACACAGAATGCAGCCCAACACACAGAACAATCCCATAAAAGCTCTCAACACAGGACCAGAGTGTGACTTGCCCATCTGTTTCAGCTGGACAGGACAGGCACTGGACTACAGAAGAGCACTGCCCTCTGGCAGGAGAGATTAAGCAGATTGTCAAGGTGGGAGGTACATTGCAGTAAAGACTTTGTAAAAGAATATTAATCTAGGTTTGGAACATTTGCCATTGTTAAGCACTTGAGATAAACTCAATTTGCCAATATAAATTTTACCCTGTAAAACCAAATTTGCAAAAGCACATGCATTCCATCTCTTCGTCACTTCTGAGGGTGGAGGATTGCATTTCTTAACAGCAGAAGACCAAACTTCAGTGTCATTTCTATATTATAACTGCAACTACACAAAAATTTTAAATGTTCAAGTTATTTACTAAATATTGCTTAAGATCTCATAGACATAACACTCAAGACCTGCAAAGCATAAAGTGAAAATCTGACTAGTCTGCTTAATATTTTGTATATTAAAAAGTCAGTAGTCTCACTCAAATTTCATACATATCTACATACATACAGTATGGCAGCACAGTACACGCAGATTACAGCAAGGGCATGAAATCCATTGCATACTGCAACCTTGTCAGTGTGCAGATCAAAGATTATTTATGACTGCAGAGGCCAACAGCAGAAGGAGATAAAGTGGACTATTTAACCAGGTCAAAAGCAACAGACCACATTAAACTACACAGATACACATAACCACCCTTTCCTCTCCCTAACATCTTGCTTGTTTTTCATGAAGTCTTATTCTGGGACAATACACTATGTTTACTTCATGATACATACAACAATCATATTTTATTTTTTAGAAGTTGAGCTAACCTTTATGAATTTTCCAATAACTCAGCAGTTGCATTACAGAAAATGTCTGTATCCAGCATACATCAAAACAAAACAGAAGCCCACCAAATGACACCCTACACCCAACAGTCTCATCCATCTCTTGTGGCACCAGATAGAAGTCATGGGCAGATACAGTCCATTGGTGTATCATGGATTACAGAAAATAGTCTATTGCTGATTCCTTCACTAGGCCATGATAACAAGGATCCATCTAAATTTCCACACTGAAATTCAGGCAATATGTTGTCTTCACAACTCGAACATCAGCACTTTGTTATTGGTTTTTTAGTTTTTCCCCTCTCCTACAGGTAAATTATGTGGTCAAAAAATGGCGATAGGAACACAGATTCAGCTGAGGGTGGACCATAATAAAAAGACCATACAATATAACCTTAAGCTCTTAGCAGAGCTTAAACACAATCTTATATTCCAGCCTTGGTTGGATTTGGTATTTTCTTGCCAAAATGTAGTTCCAACATGAATTTTGTCCACATAAATTTCCCCTTCCTCATATTGACACTGTCCTTATATTTGGTATTCCCTAACAGTAGGCCCAGCAAATTCTGCCCATCCCAACTCTAGTATACAAATGCTTAAAATACAAAATGCAGCTGTACTTGATACCTGTTTTGTTATCTGCACTCCATTCTTAATAGCAGTTGCAAGAAAATGTTGATATGAATCCAGATGAAAAGTCATGCATAACATTCCTCCTTGCAACATTCACAAATTATTCCCCATTTTCACAAGGAAAACGAGGAAACAATAACAGCCTATAGAATTAAAACACAGTTTATACATTGGTCTTGGTGCCACAACCACAAGCAAGTAGACTTCTCACTGGTTTGTAGAAAGAGTGAGGAAGATAAATTTATAGCAAATTTAGCACTGCAGAAACAAGTAACATACTCTTCTTTTGTCAAGGCAGAAAATTTTATTTCTGGACTGGAGGTTTTCTGCCTTCCTTTGAATTATCTTTTTTTTTGGTTTTCCTCACCATTGTTGCCTATACCATTAAAAAAATGCAGAAGAAATCCATTCTGCAAAACTTCCCCAACAAATTTCTTCACAGGGAAGTCCCTTGCTCTTCTTGCCCTATCCTAAACACTCATGTGAGATAGATTTGGCCTCCTCTATTTTAAAGTCTCTAGTACATACCAACACAGTAGTAAATTTCTACTTTGCATTAACAATCTAGAAGAATAAAAAAAAAAAAAGAAAAAAAAAACCAAGACTTAAAAATGTTCTATTCCAATTTTTTTATACTGCCTCCTCTAAAACCACCACAGAAAAGAACCAGACTCCCAACTAGGCTGGTAAAAGGAAAAAAAGAAAAAAGTAGAAAGGGAAACAAGATAGGAAAAAAAAAAATCCTTGGTACAATTGAGCACTCAATAAAATGAACTACTGTGTACTATGAAGCGGGGCTAAAACACCAATATCTACCTTTAGAGGCTGTCCTAAATATACAAATCAGAAGAATAAACACCAAAGTCCTTTCCTGTTTTGACTGCCATATACAGGAGCCATCCTTCTAATCAAACTTGCATTTGTTATTTTTTTTATACTTAATACAAAATACAGAAACCAGACCTTGAATCCTATTCATCCAGCTGCTTGGATAATTAAGCAAAGACAGTCAAGTGATGAACAGGAAGCAGTGTCAACAGTTACATTTTGTCCTGTGCTATTTATGCAAGGAATAGATATTAGCAAAATGAGCATTTTTCTGTCCTCACTTAAGGAACAAAAGTGGTGTGATGAGAAGTCAATGAGCAACTCATTAAGGTCTATAATATGCTTTAAACAGCACTGCATCTAGCAATATGAACCATTTTTCACATTAATTCAAAGTCCAAGAGAAGGTCTTAATATAAAGGAAAAGAAACTATTAAAAAGTGGTTGTTTTTAGCCAGCACAGTCTCCACTAATGAATTTGTTGACAAAAGCTTCTATTGGTTTCATTGCTGTTAGTTCTATAGTCAACCAAGCCAGTTGGACTCTGTTCTGACTCATGCAGCTTCATATCTAATTAAGTTTCATTTATGGAATCAAACTCCTCCAGTGGTTATAACCTTGCTGGAGACAGAGGGTCATTAACTTGCAAAAAAAAATTTTATGTGTATGTGTGATAAACAAGAATACCTACTTTTACTGTCACTTTTCAAAGCAAATATGCAATGCTAGGTTGTTGAACACAGACATTCTGGGATCAGAATTATTCCTCAATAACTGTATAGCTCTATAGAGCTCTTTCCCAGATGCTTATTTTCACACCATAGTTGGCCCTTACTTTATATATTCAGCAACTGTTATTCTGAGAATGGAAGAGTTAATGGAAGCCATTACTGAAAAAGATAAAGGTGTATTCATTTTCTGAAATAATAAAAGGGTCTTAGTTCTCAATTCAGCAGAAATAAAAAGGTAAGATTTTATATATATTTGAACTATAATCTGTACAAATCAGATTTCAATTATATTTCTGGATTCAGCACTGGAAAAGTAGTTTTAAATTCTAACTGGAAACTTCTATTGTCCATTTGTGATCACAAGAAAACTAATATATTCCTAATGAAAAAGTCATTTTTTCCCCCGCAAATAAGTGAGTGATAATCACAACAATAATACAGCATTTACTAACTTTTAAATTCTCATTCCTTAATTTCTCAGCCAGGAAGGATTACAAAAATAATAGTTAGCTAAACGTGCACATAATTTTCTGTAAAAATAAATTAGTTCTGATATTTCACAAAGAAAGGAGGCAGGTGATAACAAATGATGATAAGTCAATGAGATCTCATTTTTAAATAAATTTCATCAAGTCTCCAGTGTGCAGACTTTGACAATATTGCATAGGGAAAATCAAATGATGGGAAACTGCAGATTTCTCAAGTTTCTAGAATTATCAATTAAGGAAGACAGAAAAAATGAGAAAAAATGAGAGAAAAAGTAGGGGGGGGGGGAAGAAAAAACAGGAAAAATGAGCTCATGATCACTTAAAACCTGTTCTAAAATCTTTTGTCCACAAGATCATTAATTAGGTAAACTATTAAGGATTTTGATTTTTAATAAATTTCATCACTTAAACTACAACACTTCAACATTTACTTTTTCAGTACTTAAGAAACGCTAAGAATAACTGCTAAATTTTGTTTCTTCCAATGCTCTTGCTGATTAAGTTTTTCACAAATATTTCCCTTCTTTCAATTTCACCATCTTCAAAAAATTAAAGTGCCTACACTAAAGCACAACTGTTATGAAGATTAATTAATCTACAAAGAACTTTAGAGACCCAGTGTTTGAGATTCCTCTTGAAACATCTTCCTAGGTTATTTTGCCCTCCTTTCTGAACTCTGTGTCCAATTAAAAAAACAAATAAACAAACAAAAAAAATCCCACAAACTAACAAAAAAACCCCCAAAAACCTGAAAACCTATAGATATTAGAGAGAATTCTGATAAAGGATATGTTTCTTTATTATTATTTCTTAGTTCCTTCCAGAGTATTAGCTGAAGATCAAATATAATTTGTATCAGTAAGAGGACTTAACTTAAAACCATGTACTTTACATTTTATCTGCATAATCCTTTTATATCCCAGGCTATACATAGACATTAAAGTCATCTACTAATTAATCACAGATTAATGACAACACACATATCTGACTGAGCCAAAAGACCAGCCAATATAGTCACACAATATTTTTCACCTTTTCACAGTCAGTTCCAAGTAACACAGACCCTTGCTAAGATATGGAGAAGTTTAATATTAAAGTGACATCCTATGACTGACAAGAGAAAATACTGCAGCCAAATATATTAATAATTTCTTTTTAATAAGCTTTGGATGAGTCATGGCATGATATGTCTTCATGCAAGAAGTATGAACTGAATCCACAATCTGGAGTACACCTGGCTTTTATATATTTTTATGTTAATTAATATAATTATCATCATTAAACATAATTCCCTCTGAAGGTAACATGTCCCTCTTTGGTCGTCATAAATTCCTATTGCTTCATGCAGACTAATTAGACCAAGTACCTACTTTAATACTTCAAATAAGCAGCTACATCTTATGGTTTAGTGATAAGAAATATCCAGAGGCACTGAAAATGTTCATACAATTGCAACAGAGCTGTTTGTACAAGTGCCAATTTACCTTGCTTCTCTCATGCCTCTGAACAAGTCTCTCCTTTTTGTTTCATGATTTTTCTCTTTTATTGCAGGGCCTTCCTTCTGTACAAGGTAGGATATTAGCAAAATACCTTTCTTAAAAGTATATTTCAACTATTAGCAGCTTACGTTTTTTTAAAATGCAATGTTGAACAAACCTTGTCTTAAATCATATACTATGACAGCAAAAATCAGAAAGCATACCACAGTACAGGTATTAGGGTGAGAAATACGTATACTGGGAAATGTTAGCAATAGATTAGCTACAGAAAGGAAAGATGATCTAACTAGAGATAGGGACTACAAAGATCTGTATTTAATGGCAGAGCTTCTTTGAAGATAATTTAACCATGAACTGACACAGTTTGAACTTTGAGAAATTGCTTTAAAGATAGAATCGCTGACACCAAGAATAGTCCAGAAATACTCCTGGTGCTGTCAGGAGAGGGCTGTGTTCAGCCCAGACTGCTTGGAGCACTGCATGGGCTCCTTCTAAGCATCCAGTAACCAAGTAGCTAAAGATTCCAACAGCTGCGGCTTAGGAATTTGGCTTAGCTACATGAGAATGTAGAAGTACAGAGCATTCTGTATTTGAGAGGGGACCTGGGCATTATCACCATCAGAACACACAAGGCTGTGGTGTGTACATGTTTCAAGACACCTGGTGGCTGAAGAGGGAAGCATTGCTCAAGGCACTGCCAGAACACAGTCCATCAAAACCACCAGCCATAAGGACTGCTGAATGAGGTTAGGTTCTTCAGCAGCTCTTTGTGTTACAATTGTCAGAAAACACTCGCATTCAGTTTTAGTCTTTAGTCCAATATAATAAAGTTTATTAACCAAGCAAATAAAGAAGTTGACAAGGTGAGACTGAAACAATTCCTCCAAGTTTATTATTGGCCAAGGCACAGTATTACCAGTAGTGGGCATATCTCAAGAAGGGTCCAGCTGTTGAAGTTGCAATCCTGTGTTGAAAGTCAGGTTTTTCCATTACATTCTGCTTTAGCACTGTCTTCCAGAAACCATAGAATTATATCATTTTTCTTTCCCATCACTTAGATGCTAACAAGTCAGTTCCCCATATGACAGCAGCAGTGACCATTTAGATAACCTGGTCTGAGGCTACTGGTGAGAGAATGGATGGTAAGGTGAGTTATTGACTAAGTCATCATACACTAAAAATCATAAGACTAGATTTTTTAGTAAGGCAACAGTATTTCCCTAATTAAGGCATCTTAAATTATTTCTGACAGTCAACATTCCAAATGAGGAATCCCACAATACTCAGATCTGTTTACACCACCAAGTGAAACAGAAGAACAAATAAGCAACAATGACATCTGTGTCGCAAATGTAAACACTTCAAGACTCTTTTTGCCAGCACCAGCAGAGAAACATTGGTGCTTCTGAAGTGGAGAAACCTGTTGCACTCAATGTAAAATCAAACTCAGCAAGACATAATTAATATTCACATGCCTTGAGCACAAACATAAGGAAAAGAAAAACAGCATAACCAGCAAGAACTGATAAGTACCGTGTGACATTGTTACACCACTAATTACATAACCAGCAGTCAGCATTTCTAACCAAGCTAAGCATAAATAGAATTAATTGCAAAGGGGCAAACAGAGACTTATTATGGAGTTACACAAATAAGATAGAATAAGACATGTGCAACTAGCAAAATCTGAAAGGTAACAAAAGATGTCAGAGAGGAAAGATGTTCTCCCAAACTATTTTGGATTACCTATACACATGGAAAAGGTGTTTAGTGAAGGTAGCCACTGACACTATATTTTCATTTTGGGAAAATCTTTTTGTTTTTCTAGCCCTTCCCACTGAGGCACTGTGACATGCACATTCTCAACACCAGAAGTGTTTTAGGTCAGAAATTCTGATAAAAGTGTGAACTTCTTCATGAAGAAGCACAGGATCAAAAAGCATCAAACTGAATGGAAAAGAAGAAAGAAGAGTTAAAAAAATCACTTATTCTGTACACTCATCTTTATTTACACTTCCAAATGATCCAGCGTGAAGGAAAAATACACACTATTGCCTGCAGATGTTAAAGATATCCCAAGCCAATAAACTATACGCATACACTTGGCATTCCTCTCAAAGCTGTTGAAAAAGTAGTAAAAAAAAAAAAAAAAAAGACACACCAAAAAGTTTTTTATAAAAATCTCAAGCAATTTCTAAATGAAAGTACTACAAAAAAGGAAACGGATTCATAGTGGTTACTCAGTGCAAAGGGATAGAACAAAAAGCTTCAGACCATGTACAGTATGAGTTTTCCTAAACTGAAGCTTTTCTCATCCAAAGCCTGTGCAGTTTATTATCATTGTGCTTGATACTTAATGATATTCTATAGTTATATACTGAGCTAATTAGGTAGACAGTTTACTATTTTTTTAATTTAGAAGTAGTTAGATTTTCACAATCTCTCATGAGACCTGCACAAATTAACCTAAATGTTACAAGCCCTTTCTCATTCTTTACATATACAATTTCCAATTAGTCCAAAAGAGAATCAGTATTGAAAAGGACTAAAGTGAGAATTAGTACCAAAAGTGGAAAAAGTTTTCTTATAAATGATAAAACTGTACTGAAATGGGGAAAAAACCACTTTTTTCTCCTTTACTATGAACTAAAATTCATGACCTAGCCTAAACCTGCTGATCAATAGGACTTGACAAAACACACCAAGCAAATTGTCAAACCACCTCTCACTCCAGTGAGAGAAACACAAGGACAACTAAGGCAGTGAAGCTGCATCCATCTACAAGGCTAACTTGTGACTTTAAACTTATTAAATCACATTAAACAGCCTGGAACACCAAGGGGTTAGTTATTTTCTCCTATGAATTTTGCAAGGACAAGACATTTTGGGGGCCTTTTTTAGAATATATTTTTCCAAGGCAAAAACATCACAGAGTGAACATATCAAGCCAGTGGGGCTGCCAACATCTATGTTCATCTCTCACCAGGTATAGTTTGGAGGGAAACCAATAAGCAGACATGGGTGAAGAAAACCCTTGTGCGCTTCAATGAATATTCATTACATCCTCTAATTTATTATCATGTTTACAGCCAAAACTGCAGAGCAAATTACATTCTACATAAGGTCCCGAGGGGGTTTTCATTTCCACAGCTTGGACTGGTACCAAAATAAAGCACATTAGAGAGAAATTGCAAAGAGAGCCATTAATATTTAATGGACTACTAACAGCAGTGCTCCTCATGACAAAGTCACAGGGCAGAGGAGGGAAGGATCACTCAGAACTTTGCTCCACAAAACTCTTCTCACTAAGCAAGCTGAATTCAAACAGACAAACAGGTGGCTTTCTAAACAAAAACAAACAAGCAAACCACAAGAAATTCTCTCCACTC
>PYHW01010833.1:11325546-11365166 GCA_013186435.1 Turdus rufiventris | reverse complement strand
CCCCCCCGACAAAAAATGAAAGAACAACCTCTCAACATTAAGTAGAAATAAACAGGAAAAATTGTACTCAAGAGATAACAGACAGTGCAAAGGAGAAATTAGCTTATTACAGGAGCAGAGCAAAATCGGAAATGCACAGAGAGGAAGAATCATATGGAGAAAACCCAAAATAATCAGTGGTCAGCAAATGTAAACATGTCAAACATTACAACCCTGAAATTTCCATTTCCTAGCACAGAAAAAGCTTCAAACTACCCGTGCAAGAGAATGGAATCAAAACACAGAGAAAAACAAGTGTTCAGCAGCCAGGAGAACTTTCATAAGATTAGCATAGATGGTACAAACTTGTAACATCTCTCTAGTGATTCAAGCAGAATGGCTACAGCTGCACAGTCACTGAAGATGGCAGAATGGATAAGGATACTTGCACTGGTCTAGATTCATTTTCAAAACTGAAAGCAGATACAGTAAGATCACTTAATCCAGCTGTTGGTTCCTCAAAGACAGTGAGGAAATCCCAATTACCGTTCCTGTAACACCAGGCAAAGTAATAGTCGTACGAATACTGCTATGCTTTTAGATTCCAACAACAGCTCTTCTTGAGCCAATTACTTCTGTTCATCACCTACTGGACAACCTTCCTTTCCAGAGGAAAATTCTTTGTCTCTATTCCTTTACTCCTGCACTGGGTGTTTTAAAAACCTCGATCCTTCTGACTGCCTGATCGCAAAAAAGAGACTCAGGCATGCTTAATTCAATTAATACCTGCTTAATTCAATCTTCAAAATATTCTACTGAAATCACTTTTGAGGTATTACCAGTCTTCATCAATAGTTCCTTATGCTTTCCATCTACTTTTTACCTTTTTATGGAAAGCATGAGACTGGGAAGAGCACAAAACATTCTAAATTGAGTCAGTCTGAGTGGCAACTTAGTGAAAATATCTACCAGGCACAGGTCAGAATTCACATCATGTTTCTGTCTTAGATGTTTAATATTTTCTCTAGGATGCACTTTTCTGGACTATATTTGGTTTAGGTATCAACTGCTACAGCTGCCAGGAGAACTAACAAAGATATCTACAAAATAAAGACATAGAGGTCAATACCAATTAAGAAACAGACTTTGTCTTTTTTGTCATACCTTTTTCTGATCATACAATAAAACCATGACTTAAATCAAAGAGCATTAACCATGAGGGCATTTTTTACATTAACCTTTTCACTGAAGATTCCAAAGCATCATTATGCTATTTTGTGCTTGAAGTGCTTTTCCAGAAGGAATTCAAATCTCATACACGTATTTAAAGTCTGATCTATGTTGGGTAAAAATAACAGAACAAAGCCCAAAACAATGTTGAAGTTTTTTTACAGAATTCTGTTTTATTCTTGAAAATAATTCCTCTTAAAAGAAAACAGCATAAATATCAAAATAAATGTTACAAGATCACTTAAAGTAATTCAGTTTTAGATTTACAAAAAACAGCAGGTGGAGTCAGGAGTAAAAGTCGTATCAAATTTCATCACTGAGGTACTAACAGAGACAAGTTTATCAGGTCCCCAAAATTCCAGCTTTCAATTTTTATATTAGTGGCCTTGCATTGAATCCTACCCTTTATTATCAACTTTAGGGCCATAAGGGCCTTTTACTGAGGCTACTATTATAGCAGGTCCAGTTCAACATGTCCTTTTTCACCCAAGCCCCAGAAGTCAGTGTTTCTCTGGCCAGAGGTACTACAGACCAGGGTCTGAGGAGTTGCTAACTCAAGCAGCAACAAGAAAAAACCCAGTTTAAAATCGTAAGAAAGATGATTTTCTTCAGAAGAGCTGGGGGTAAATTTTGCCAAGCAGGAATGCTTTAGCATTAACAGACAAGAGGTGACAGACAAAAGCAGTTCTTCTCTAGGCAGAGGAGATTAAAGCCCCCAGGTACTCTGTTTATAGACACTAGGCAGTAGAGCTATTCATTCTGAGTCTGAAAACTTTGCTCCACAGACTTTAAAAGCACAAATAAAAGATACAAGAAACACAAATCTGCAACTCCACTAAATCATGAGCTGCTGAACAGGTGCACACCTGAGATATTCTCCTGGAAAGAAGCAGGTGGCAGTGGACAGACAGCAGCCAGTATGGGAATCAGCAATCAGCTTTGTGCTTCCCACACTCAACCAAAAAATATGAATAATGCAGGAAAATAAGAAAATCCAAGACAGGGGATTAGACCATTCATCTTCAACCTTGCAATTATCCGTCCTTCTGAATAATAATTTTTTGGAAGGGGAAAGATCTAGTGAACAAGTACACCCAGCCCCTTAGACAGCCTCACATAAGTGAGATGCAAGTAACTAACTTCAATCTTGGGGAATGATCTTTGTGTAAATGCAGAGTTGTGATGAAGATAAGCTGGTCTCAGTAGAGGAGGTATCAGATGTCATTGCATCTGATTAGAACTAATTTTTAGATGAAGTTATAAGGAACATGACAACATCTAGAAATAAATTGGTTTCCCATTAAAATACGAATAAGTCAAATTCTCAGATAACAGATAAGCAATAAGTTAATATATAGAAATTTAACCCTTCAGAGTGAGAATATTATTTGCTATTCACTTCCAATAGGTACAGCACACATGAGAAATGTTTGTGTATAAGGCAAATTCTTGGGAGAGCTACACAAATCTAGGTCAAGGTTAAGAGTTGGAAAAGTGTATGAAAACAGATATAGAATAGAGGTCTTTTCTAGCTCCACATTTCACTGTGATTGAAAACAGTCTGATGTAGCCTGACTGCTGATACACTGAGTAGAATTTGATATTGAATCACAGATAGTTGTACAGGGAAGGTTCACGGTGTTCAACCCCAGCTGAGTACATATGGAGGACAAACTGTGATTAATGCCCAAAGTCAAAGCTGACAGCAGCTATTACAGAGTGGATTACACAGCAACCTAACATAATATTGCCAGACATCACCCTCAATCAAGCATCTCTCCTCAACAAAGTGATCAACACTAACCCCATTGCCATGCTGTTATATTAGTAGACTCATAAGCTTTCCATTCCACACACCACTTAAAGGTACAAAGATGAGGCCATTTGGAACACCAAAAGTTCATACTTGCCTGAACATTGCTAAAGATTCTAAAGATTCATTCTCTTGGAAAAATATAAGGTAACAATATATCCCTCAACACCTACAGCTGAGAAACCATGCAGATGTCAGCAATGGATGCCCTGAGCTAGTGCATCCTTGTGCATCAATGTGACAACTGCTTTATAAACACTATTTTTTATATCACACATGCTTAAGCAAGCAAAATGATTACAGATTGCAGCCACATCACTCAATTGGCTAAATCTAAAGGAGAATTAATGCAAACAAGCTTTGGCAAAGAGATTTTATTCTGAACTCCCAAATGGAAGTTTTATTATTTTGTCTGGTCATATGCCAAAACACGTCACAAAATACACGCAAAACACATGGTAAAATGTTCTGTAGCTAATATTGCCTAATGAGAGCTTGAATCAAATGCACCCAGTTTCCAAATGCAAAACATCTATAGCTCTCATGCTGGTTTTGCTGATTTTTTTTTTTTCCTCTTTTGATTTTTTTTTAACCGTAAGATTACCATTTCAATCATATTTGAGTACACTACAGAAGCAGCACTTACTAAAATCAAAGTATTTTCCTTGTTTTCCTTCAGTTGTTTAGTCCACAACTGGGAAGAAATATACTTAGAGCCTAGAATTCTTTAATTATTTTTCCAACTTTTCAGATTTGTTTTGGCTTTCAAAATCACCCAGTGAAAATTAGAAAATTAAATTTAGAATGATTTTTGTGATGTATTTTACAAAGACAGAGGGGGCAGTTAATACCAAACAGTTAATAGGTATCATACTAGACATTTATGCTCATATCTTTACAAAACCAATTGCAAGACACCAGTTGGCCTGCATATAAAGATCAATTTAGAATCATTTAACTTTATTAGGTTAGACAACTAAATTTTCCAACATATTTTAGCTAATCTATTTAAAGAAATATCTACTGCCATAAATATGATTCACCATACTCTAAAATTAGATGTGTAAAAGATCTAAATAGCAAAAATTATTTGAGAGAAGCAATCTTTTCCCTTCCTTGACTCTACAGGGATAGGAGAAGGGATAGCACTGCAGTTTAGACCAGATGCTAAACACTGAACCACACATATTAAATGGCACAGATCACACCTGGCACAGTAATGATTTCAGTACTGATAGTCAGCTTCAGTCTTTAGACCTTCTGCATCACAGCCACCATATCATACATGTGCAATTTATCCATAGGGTTAAAGCAGTTCAGTCACATAAGCAAGGTACAGTGAGTTTGAAATGAACCTAATTGAAGTAAACAGCTTAAGTAACCAGCACTTATTTCAAAGATTTATCCCTAGCTGCATTAAGGAAAACAGTGAGAGGCATTAACACGTTCTCTGCCATAAGTACGTTAGAAAAATCCTTGTGATGCAGTACCAGCTGTACTGAACACGCACTTAAATCAGTCCTTTACGTGTAGTTACACCATAACATCATCACCAGGCACAAGAACCTCTTTGTCACAGCAATTTATCAGCTTCCAGCAGATCCCTCCTTCCCAAGACAGCAAAGCCCAGAGCCCAAACTGCTGCCAAGTGCACAAGCACCTGCCTCAGCTGAGCTCTCCAAGGCAGGCTCAGCCCTCGTTCAGGCTGAGCATCAGTTTGCCAAATGGATCCTGACATCTTGCCAGAGGGGAGGGCTCCTACATGCTCCCTTACATGCTATCTCTTCTCCTGCATCTGCAAAACCTGCAGCTAGCCTAATGTCTCCAGCTGCTCCTACCTTTACTCTTCTCACCAGTACTCGAGCACCCAGAGGGTATCTACTATGTCTGAACACATTTAATCAGAGAAAACTCAGTTCAAGTTGCAGCAAACAGAAAGGCATTCAAAACTCATTGACTTCCAGCAGATATTGGATCATCATTATGAAACAGGAAAAGAGCTACCAGTCACAGAGTCTGCTACCCATATTATTACACTACCTCATCTCCTTGGAGTAAAAGTCTTGGGACTTTTATACTACCACTCCTTTTAAAGCCTACAATAACTGGATATCCTTAAAACCCTAATAAAGGCTAGACATGGTTCTAGCACAATCCTGCCAGTATACTATCCAAAATTAAGTTCCTCTTATCAATTTCCATTAATTTATTACAAGGCAGGTTCTACTGGCTTAAAACCCTTACATTTTGGGGTTTCCTAACCATTCACTGTTTCCCAGAACAGTTTCCATAAGCACTTTCATATCCTCACCAAGAGTATAACGTGGGAAAAAAGTAGAAGATACTGTTCCACAGATGAAGAGGAGTATGGTAAAGATCTCCTCATCCATTCATGGTATTGATAAATCATTGGATTTTTAAATCCTTGAAGTTTTAAGAATTAATGGCAAGATACCAAATAGTTTTTTGTACCACAAGCATGTTTAGCTCATTCAGACTATGAGGAATGTTGACCTGCTCTCAATTCCCATGTCACAAGAGAGTGAGTTTGCTGCTGTCATGTGGCTAGGATGAGACTAACACAGCAACACTCCAGTTGTTTTCTCTGCCTTCAGCACACCAGAAAGGAACTTGTACAAATTTGCATTGCTTAGGCCAAAATACTTTCTCAGACAGACTTCAAGTAGAGATGATATAAATATTTATGAGGGCAGAAAAACATATCAAAAACTAGTGGAGCTGTAAGACACGTTTAAAGAATGCCATTTACAACCCATTAACATAGGTTGTGCTGTATTTCTCAACCTAGTAGGTACAGAAAGCTACAAGAACTGGTATAATTTCACAGTGGTGCAACAAAAGCAGCAGAGAAAGTTAATATTAGTTACATGTATTTTAAATCTTCCGGTATGGATGTGCATGCTTTTGTAAGTGGAGACAATGTCCCAAAGCATTTCACTTTGTTTCAGTAGAGGTGAAAATGATGTTGCAACTATCCTTGTGTTCTTTATATAAAGATGCAGCAGCTGGTGCTTGAAAGTTATACAAAAGCTGTTTAAGGGGGATTTTGTTATTTCATGGTGTCCTGAACACCTTGGTAAGGAATACAGGGTTAGTATCCTGGTTCTCCTTCAGAAATTTCCCAGACTTGGCAAACTATTTAAATAGGAATGCACGCAGGTTTCACCCATGCTCTAAATATGATTGATTTCAAAAATAAAAGCTGCACATATTTAGGGCACACAGGTACTCAAGACTACACGTAAATTTTTTAAAAATCATACATAGGTACTATATGAGAAAATTCAATGTGCAAGGATCATATAATGCAAGATTCTAAGTTGACCATACATGGACTATCTAAATTAAAAGGGAATATCAGAGGTGATAAAGAGTCCTTTCTAGTAATTCCAAGAAGCAAGCTAACTATTTGAGATTAAATCAATTTTCTCAATATGAGATGAACCCTAGATAAACCTTTAAAACTTTTAAAATCTTCCTGTGTTTCTAGGAAGGGTTTTAAAAAAACCAGGTTGTTTCATATAAAACAAGAACACTTGTGTATGTTTGAGACCACTGGACCAACATCTTCCAGTCTTAAGTGTGTTTGCTTTCCACTTTAAAAAGTGGAGCAAACATGATAAAATAATGTGCTGCTGTTGAACATCCCTTTTAATACATAAAAGTTTTGGTTGGTTTTGTAAACAGTTACTTTAAAGCAACAAAACTTTTCACATCTAATTTCAGTGTTCCCTCATCCCCATTAATATAAATTTTAGTGTCACTGTAACACCACATTGTTCAACCCTAAAGAATTTTGGGAATTAGGCATTGCATGAAAAATACCTTACACAGTGTGCTACACTGACTTCACCAGCTCCTGCTTTGCTTGCAAAAATTTATGGAAAAGAGCACATAGTACTGCGGTTGCTGCATTTTTTTTTTTTTTAATATTATTCCATTTGATTCCCTCACCCTAAATGTTTTTGATTCTCAAGCAGTCTCACTTCTACGGGATTACTACAGAGATGCAGAGTAGTTGCTTCCTGAACCTTCCTAGCTCAGCTGGTTTCATGACTCTTTCAGATGCTGATACCCTAACAAAATACAGCAACCATCAGAGATTATCCACATGCAAATTATAAGTAAATCCAGCTCTTATTTTCATACAAAAACCAGCTCTTATTTTCACTCAAATTTAGAAGCGGATGGGCTTGGGGAATTACTCTACCCATTGACCAAAGTACTAGAGTATACCAGAAAAAAAAATGCTCTTAAAATCACCGAAGTAGGCTGATATTAATTTTCTCTGCTATGGTTTAACAACACTGTATCAACATTAAAAATATTCCAAACACATATTTGGAGTAGGGAATCAATTGCCAGTATTTTTCCAGCCACATACCTAATTAAGAGGGAAGTAGTCAATTAAAATTGCACAAAAGCACTGAAGAATAACAAAGAAAGTGTTATGGGACAAAAATAAACCATTAATGGTAATTCAGCAATCAGAAATTAACAGTAAAAATAATTTTAAATTGAAAAACAGATCTTTGCCACTTAAAAAAGAGTAAATCCAAAGTATTACACAGCTTGGAGAAAAACATCTTCCGTCCACACACTACAATACAGATGTGAACTGATTATTAGGTCAAGCACTCTAGTCGGACAGAAACACAATTAAGATCGTCTGTTCAGATCTAACTCACCCTTAGTTATCATCATATTTTTTGATACAGGAGTCACTAACCAACAGCTTTTGTGCCAAAAGCTGCGCATGTGCTGGCTAATAGTTTTTCCAGCAGGAGTAACTCAACATTGATATGGTACATGTGCCAAGGACGTACTTCTGACTGTCCCCAGTCTGAGCCCAGGAACCGAGCGCTAATTCAGTACAGGAACACAGGAGGTGACCTTGCTTTGAACAGGCTCATCTACAAGTCAGGTTTTGTGTTCCACGACCAACTTATCAGATAAACCAAAGCAAAGCAAGCACAAACACTGGGGCAACAATACCAAAATCACAGTCTTGGTGGTAAATCAGCTCACTAGTGTAAACCTATCCCTTGCATAAAAGCATGGGTGCAGCTTCTGACTGACATCTGGCCAGTTTATGTAGGGCTAGAAGTCAGAGTATCACAAAATGGATGTTTTCCAGTGCAAATAGTTTGCATATGCAAGTTACTGTCTGAATCTCAGATTCCTCATACGCTGGAATATCAAATTACACAGGTATTGTCTGCTTTAGAAATAAATGACTAAATAAATCTGATTTAGCAGTGTTAATACATGTAGTAAACACCTCCACTGCACAACTCCCTTTAAAAGGTTAGTTTTCAGTTTTCCATGGGTCCCCCCACCAAAAACAAAAAAAGTCTCACTAAGTCAACAACATAACCAGGAAACATTTTATTAGCTAAGGGTTTTTTTTTGTTTGTTTGTTTGTTTAATAAAGCTACATCCAAATTTTCTGTTCCAGACTTCCTAATTACAGACCTTAAACTCAATTATTCCATTTTCCAGAAGACACCTGCACCACTCTCAGCACATACAGTCCTATGGCTTATCAGTGGATGTCACAGACTATACTCTTTCAAATTTTTCATTCATCACAACTTACAGAAAATGGAATTTTACATTTATAAAGTGCTGACCTTCAGAGTTACTGCAGCCACCAACACCACCTCAGATTTTTATAATCACCAAGCCTCTTCCTCTCCCCTTCCTCATATTTTTCTCCACTACTTATTTTTTACCATTCAGAAGTCAGTAATTATCAACATGCCATAAAAGGCTGTTGAAATTCAAAATAGTGGAAAAGGATCAACAAACAGGTACACAAAATGATTCAAAAAGAAGGGAGAATATTCTCAACATTTCTGTTACTGTTATCAAGGAGTCAAATGAAAAGTTATCTAGGTCAAAGAAAAGTGTTATATTGAAGAGCAATAGAAAAGCTGAAGTATATGAGCAATAACTTATGTAACTGAATCTGAATTGGTTTTCTCTGATTGCCTAGAACCTGATGTTATTTACGGAAACCAGGAAACAAAGTAGTTGCAATGAAATGACTGCAATAATGCCTGGTAATAATGATATTAAATCCATGTTGTTCTAATTATTCGCAGTGTGTAATTTGGTTCTCTCCTCAGTCTTGCTGTCTAAAAGCAGCTGGGCTTCCCTCATTCCAGCAGAGCAGAGCATGAAGATAGAAGCCCCCTTTCATTTCTCTTTGTCGTTCACTAGGTCACTGAACAGGAGGATACCTTTGGGCACATTGGAGAAGTCACAAGGCAAGTACTTTGCCTCTCTGAGTCTAAAAACCAATTTTGAAGCATTACCTGCAGCATTGTGCCACAATGGGTGCATCAACAACATACAGGAAAAGCTTAGCAAGAAAACTAGACAGCTTGACAAGTGAATAGAGAAGACTGAAGTCACCAAGGCAAGCAAAGACTGTTAAAGGATTTAAAATATTCTGTGACAGAGCACTCTTACAGAAACAATACACAGAAAAAAACATTACAGAATGTCAGGGTGCCTATCTCTAATAACTCCCAAGTTTTGGACAAAGCTTCCCCTCCCAGAGATATAGAAATGGTTATACATTTTGTGGTTAGATTTCTCAACCATGTGTTACACTTCCATCAATACTCGAGTTTTTCTTCAGTTTGAATTTACTTTTACATCTATCCAGCCATTTTAATTTAAAAAATTCTATTAACTAGCATTTATTTGATTTATCTTGCCATCTATATTTAATTAATACCAATGGTGACCAGCTGAATTATTAAAAAGTAGACACATATAGAGAGGGGAAGGAAGGTTGTGTGCTTACCCTAGGAAACAAGGCTTAAGAAAAATGACAGTTAACTCTCTTAAAAGGAGCTTCATTGAAACAAAGCTGAACTACATTGTTTTAGTTGTGCCTAAGTGGCAGCAAAGATCCAAGTAACCGTGAGGAGAAAACAGAGCAATGGATTCTGTGCTCCATTCTCCTCATAAATAAAGCAAGACAACATGTGGCAGGGTTGGAGGAGACATGGATGAACCCAAAAATCCACATAAAATAAATAAATTTTTGAGGAATTGTAATCAAACTGGAAATAGAACTAGAAAAGCTACATAGAGGAGAAAAATTCAGGGGAAGGTGATTAAAAAAAAAGGTTTCCAGTGGAAATTACTACTGCTGGCTCATACATCAATGGTGTACTTAGCATGTTCTTGATGGTGGAAGAAATACGACTTTCACAAAAAACCCTATATGAAACTCCAATTAGCTCTATCATAAATAGAAAAAAATTTGATAAAAGTAATAAGGAAGGTTACAGGTCCATAAAGAGAGCTCCTTACTTCAACGTATGATCACACATTACAGTGTAAATGACACCCCCCCCGCCTCGATTCTGTATGCAGACCACATTTATTTTAACATTACAACTTTCCTCTCCAAATGTACATAACTTTCCAATTCATACATTAGTTTGTATTACTTGCAGTCTTGACAAAAAAAAAAACCCACACCACTATAGACAATTCAAAACCAGAAGGAATTAGAGAGCCTGAACCAAGCACGTCTATCTGGACTTGCATGTTTTCTGACTTTCAGCAATTTAATTCTGAGGCTAACTTCTCCATTAATACAAATATTTGATATTAAATGCATTTTTTATGAGCTTCAGTATATATTCCCTACATCTGCTACCAATAAATCAATGGTTTATCACATAACTCTACAATTTTACTTGGTTCTGACAGAAGAACATTGGTGCTAAAAGAATATTGGGGCTCCCTGAACTAGAAAGTGCTAAGGAACAGACCTTCAATAATTTAGACATTATCATGAGCAAGTAAATACAGAATATGAAGGGTGTATACAGCCTCCCATGCTACCCAATGTAACAGTTTGTTCAAGATTATAGCACCTCTTAAACAGTAAGGATACATTTCTATTTCACTTTGATACAATTAACTGGCTTCTGAAAGGATTGCCTTCAGCTTCCAGGCAGAGACCCACACAGGTGCTTAACTTAAGGCACTTGTAAAAAAGCAGTCTGTTTTTAATTCCTATAAAGCAGTGATAGCATTTCAAGAGACAAAAGCAAATGTAATAGTAAATGTATCCTCTTCCTGTAAGCGTGATGTGTTTAGTAAATAATTGCATCTCCCTGCTGGCTACCTATGAATCTTTCTTGCAAACTAACTTTAAGCATTACCCTAAAAAAAACCATCTGTGGAATCAAGGTCACCATAAATCAATTTGGTAGCCTGCAGATCCAGTCTTATCCATTGTTTTGTACATTGATCAGGTACAGATCAGAGATGGTGTCTTGGAAAAAGTACTGCAGACAAGATGCCTTAGCAGCACACAAAAACATCTATCAAACCTCACACCATTAAGTTTAAATTCCTAGCACCTGAGTTTTATAAGCCTAATGTTTTAATCAAACAAATTGAACCAGACTTGGAAGGATTACTGATGTCACTTCTCAGGTTGAACCAATATTTCCTGGACAGCAACTGGAGCAGAAGTTGCTTGTGGGAGAGATACTTTTTAAGCATGCAGCACGAATATCTGTGAATATCATCTATAACAGCACATTGCACTCATGGGAAATTTCAGCTTCAGATGTCTATTGGAAATAAAACACAGAGAGGAAGCAACCTAGGATGTTCCCAGAGGATGAGGAAGACAACTTCCTAACACAACTGATAAATGAGCCTACCAGGAGAGGTTCCCTACTAGACCTGTTATAGGACACTGGTTGACAGAATCCCTTGGGAGTCAGGGATTTACCTAGATATAGGTAAAATAATGTCAAAGATTGATTTGATTTACAGGCAGTTCTCTTTATAAATCATTCCATGGAAAGAGTATGTTTTTCTAGCCTATTTAGGTGCAGTAATAAAAATATTGGTATGATCATGCACATATAGACAAATTCTTTTATGAACGATATGCTATCTATATAACTTTACAAAGACTTTTAAAATGTAGAAGTACAAGGAACTACCATTTCCATAGGAAAAATGAAAATAAATAAAAATTTCATGACAGGCAGCTGGGACAGGGGAACAGTGAAACAATTAGCATCCAAATATAAGCTGGAAAGTTGAATTACTTTTCCTCGAGCTATTGACCACAATGTTGGACCCTAAGCAGGCATATTCTGCAATCACACATGCAGAGGGACAATTAATTGGAAACACTAATTTGCTAGAGTACAACAGTTAACACCGAGTGTTATTTTGAATATCTCTAATTGTGCTAAATACCATCATTAATACTTCAGTCAACAAAAATACATTTTTAAAATTAGCACATGTCATATGTTATATTGTGCTCATAATCAGAAACACTGTAATGTAGGCTTATGAACTATTGAGTTGTGCAAATGTGCACCAATAATAAACAGAAAAGCTTGCTTTTCTAGTGCTTTTTTGCATTTTAAACTTGCATTTTTCTAAGCATGCTATTAGGGAACTATACAGAATTTCTGGTTCCATCTTATCAGACCTCTTTTAGTATTCTGATACATTATGTTCTCTCTAAGTTTCCCAGTCCTGCCCAGTTGGGAATAAAAAAGGAAAGTGCCTTCCAAATAGTCAGAGGTAATAAAATAAACTGGACAATTGTGACAGAAAAAGTTGTAACAGGAAAGAATTAAAAAATGTTATAGGAATCCTGCAGAGAATTCCTTTCTCTCTATGGCAGTTTTGTTTTGTGCTACACACTCACGTCCTTTCCCAGTTTAGGATTTTTCTTGAATTGGGGTGTATGTGTGACTACTATTTCCATAGTACTGAAGTAAAGAGACTGGTTAAATTCTTGTATAAAAGCACTAAAAAATATAGTTCCATTCTTTGTCACAGATGCATCATTGGACAAAAAAAATTAAATATACAGCACCTATGCGTATCAAAAAGTAAAAAGTGACACCTGAAAAGAAACTAATTAGCCTTTATAATGCTTAACATACAAATATCAACACATTCTAAATAAAAGAAAATTTTAACTTAACAAAATATTTCAGATTAATCTAACCATTAGCATATTCCTACTAAGATTAGCACATCGTTTTTGCAATACTTCTTTGGGAACTGAATACTCTTCCATAAGCTGAGAAAAAAATGGTGGAGTAGGGAGAATCAAAGTGATCAGTTATTCTAATGAAAGCAACAGTCTTTTTGCAAGTGTAATCCATTCTATTGACTTTTTCTAAAACTGTCTAGTGCTTTTCCTCTACGTGGTTTGTGCCAAGTACTAAGAACCAAGGCAGATTAAAGCCTGTTCCTGCCTAAAGATCTACTATCCTATATAACAGTCTTAACAGAGACATCTATAACATTTTTTCCATCCCAGGACTGAACTAGTTAAATCAGTCCCAGAGAACCTTTCAAGGACAACCTGTAGATATACCAGGTGAATTCAGAGACTTGAGCTACTATTGCTTTTGCAGATCAGGTTCTGCAAAAAGAGAAGAGTTCAAGATCCAAGGTTTTCAACATTTTCAGGACAATTTAACTTTTCTTCAAAGAGAAAGAAGTGGGAGGGAAATACCAAAGACAAATGAGAATATTTTATCTTAAAAAAAATCCCAAGGATACAGGAGCATAGAAGAACATGTAGCACTCACGAAGTGAAACAAACCCTGCCACTGGCAAAACAAAAAACCAAGAAAACACACAACATGTAAAAAAATCCACTATATTCACTGTCTGGCTGAAGGCATACTGCTAACACTGGAAAGAAAATAAATGAGTATTCTCACACTTCATATTCAAGGAAGTGTTAAGAGATTTATACTGCTGACACAGTCCATTTTCAGTCATTTCAACACGTATAATACACACAGCTGAAATTCAGTTACCCTGCACCCTGAAGACTGCAGTCCTTAGCAAACAGCCAGTACACTCCTGTTGTGTGCTAAACTCATTATAGAGAATAATGGAGCACATTATTTCTTAAATTCTGTTGCCTCAGGCCACTCATATCATAAACCATAGGAGTTGTGTCACCAATGGCTGAAACAGAAATGTAGCCATAATTTATGCATATTTTAAGACACAGGAACCCCTCTTCTCACTTTACAATCTTTTAAAAAGCCCTGCAGTTCTAAGATACCCATTATGTTTGGTAGTTCTATCGTTTCTTCAGCATTTTATGTACAAGGTCATCTTTTTTTTAGGTCATGGCACAACAGTTAAAGAGATAGAGAAGCAAATGATACTAGACAAAAATTGTATATGCAATATAAGCAATCGTCACCATAACCTGTGGTGTCTTAGATGTGGCCTCACCTCATCAAAGAGCAAGAAGACCCTTTAGATTAATGCACAGGTAGGTTTCAGATCTGAAGGTGCCCTCCTTTAGGAAAGGCATCTTCCTACATGCAATGGCCAGAAGCTGGCACACATTTGGAAGCACAAAAATTAGTATGCAATGGTTTTTTTACAGTCCTAACCTCATTTAAAAAAGGACTCTTAATTTTCTCTAGTTCTCCAGTTTCAAGAAAAATTGGCTTAGTCTCATTTATTCTGTTGAGAAGAGTAGTGAGAGAGAGATACAAGATATTTCTTTCACCCCATTTTCTTTTATAGTTCTCAGGAAAAGGTTCAGAGAGACAACATGAGATTCTCTAACTATTTATGCATCAAAAGCAAATAAAATTAGTTTTTCCAGAAGTACTGCTTAAAAAGACTATTTTTCTCCACTCTCCTCATTAAATAAACATGTTATCCCTACTTGTCCAGATGCAGAAATCGATAAATCCAGATGACACAGCCTTTATTATTTAACTTCTCTTTATTTAGTAATATCTTAAGAACCCTTACAAGCCCAGTGTTCTTGTTATCTTTATTCTTCTCTATTTAAAATGTTAATCACAGCTCCCCCATAAAAATCTTGCTGGCATACTCCTGCAGTCAGTAGAAACTTTTCCACTGAGACCAGAGAAAAAAATCAGAGCTTATTTCTTTTTAATGTTTTCTTCCTAGTCCAGCCCCTCTCCGTTTTTTCTTCTCCAGAATGAAGAAAAGGGGGAAAAAAAAAAACCAAAATAAAAGATACTTTACATATCCTCAGCTGAAACAGCAACATACTTCTAGTATATTTTCGTCTCTTTATTGTTCAAAATATATTTATGTATGTCATTTTTAATCATTTTGACAATGGCTAAGCACTCAGCAGATACTTTCAGTAGTCCAATAACAAAGCCAATGTGTAAATGAAAAGCAGCATTTAACTTAGAACCCATCAGTGGGTTTGAACATTTCAAACACCTTTACAAAGTTTGTTACCTTGCACTTCACTATACTGAATTAGCTTTGTAACAACTTCACAAGCTCTTTAAAAGCCACTTTGAACTTTTAAAAAAAAATATTCAAATGTAACAATTTTTCTGTCTTTCAAATCTTTGTCAATTCAGATGCCTTTTGTCACCCTGTGTTCATCTATCCATTTTCCTCATTCAGATTATTGTAATGAAATAATAAGAGTTTGGCTGTGCTCTTTTGAGTTTTGTAAGTTCATACTAAAAATGAAAGTCTATGACTTCAGCAACATGCCTCATTATATTACATAATTCAGAGACAAGATTTTTCTAGCTACTTTTTCTTGGTTTATGGAAAACTCAATTCCAAACATTCTCTCACTCATCTCTGATCAACATACCTTCCATACGGAAGTAATTTGCTTCCCCTAATAAGCCTTTATAGACAACATATTGTAAAAAAATTTAGTCCAAAATATAACACCCAATTCTGCTTTCATTAGCGTATTGATTTTGATAGAAACATTATGAAAACATTTTAACAGGCCCATTATAACACAAACCATACCTGTTGATTTGGAAAAGGTTCGATTAATACAATGCCTTCTTTACATCCCCTAAAGGTTTAGAAAAAGGTATTGGTGGTCAACAAATGGATCAGTACTCTTCGAGCAATAAAGGAATTGTACTTTGTTCTTCTGTTCTACTACAGGAGACTTTTTAAAAGCACACAAAGCACAACTTAAGAACAAAAATTCAGTTCCACACAGAAGTCACCTTTTAGTATTTAGAAATAAGGCAACAGCAACAAAAAGAAAGATTAAGAGACAAGAAAACAGAACTCTGAAATCTTTACAAAGATTAGAACAGAACATAGTCTGAAATCTTCTATAGCAACTTTAATCAGTAACTACTACAAATTCTTCTGCATGCTGAAGGAACAGGCAGCAGTCTGATAAATGGACAGCTTTGTGACATCTAGTTAGACTATACAATGTCATGAACTAATGCTATTTTGAGCTTTGGGTAGCTTTAACTTGATTGAAATTTTTGTGCACTTCAACTTTCTAATGCAATGAAACAGAATCCTATGGAGTGAGCCAGCATCAAACCTACCTTAAGGTCACTTAGGTCTAAATCAGAAGACAGCCCTGCAAACACATGCTAATACATACATGCATTTATAGCACTCAAGTGAGGTTAAATTTACCATATACAAAAGTAAATTTCACTGTCAGTGTCAGAAGGGAAACAGTAGAAGTGAACCTCTTTATATTATTCTTGTGATGCCTAGAAGCAGGAAGAGAAAATTTCAATATGCACTCTGACCTCCTGCAATTTCAGACAAAATTACATTTGAGAAGTGTTAGATAAACTTTGGTAGGCAATTCTGATTGCTGGAAAAAGGAAAACACAAAAGGTACAGCCATCTCAGCAAGAGGCCACTGGTGAGATTTGTGGCACATTGTTCAGGCTTGGGTCCTTATTTTGCCTAATTGAGGCCAGCAGCTTTCATTTGCCAAATTACTTTGCAGGAATCAAAACAGGAACCTGCATCCCAAGCTCCCACACTCCACAGCATACCCTAATCCCACACGGACAACAACAAAAAAAAAAAAAAAAAAAAAAANCTTTTATTGGAAATTGCTGTGTCTTAGATTTTCTGTTGGTGAATTTTACGCAATACCAGCTTTCAGTTATCTGCACAAAAACTTAGATTTGACTCTTTGTTAAGGTACCAACATTAATGTCAGGGAGGTAACACACAGCATATGGGGGTGTGTACTGGAAAAAGAACATGAAAGTTACAGTACATTGTAAATGAAAAAAAAAATTGCCTTTAGGCTGACAAGCTATCCTTCAAGAGGAAAAACCAGACAATTTATGCCTGCAGAGGTACTGTAAGGCTCATACTTTAGCAGACAAAATTTCTCATAATAATATAGCTGAAGCCCAACAGGAAGGATCTATTAATCCTTTGTGTACTCCACCATTGTTTATTCAACCAAAAAAGTGGCATGAAACATTAATGCCATTTTCTCACTCAAGGTTTTTTCACTCAAAAAATTGAGAAGCTCTACCGATCAGATTGAGCATTGAGAGATTGGGAGAACAGATGGAGGACATGCAGTGAATAATTTTTGCATCAAGCAAACCTTCACTGTTCAATACAATCTACACAGAGGAACATGCTTCTTTTGAAGCATCCCACTGGGCAGATAAGAGTGAAGGATCAGAATCAATTAAACCAATGTGCTTTCCATTGGCATCCAAAAAGTTATGTCTACTCCATTACCAGCCATAACAGCTGAGTATGCTGAATACAAAAGGCCCATTTCTCTCTGAACTGGGTCAGAGTAACACAGGTAAACAGCAACTGGAGGAAATGCACCACAATACATCGTCTTCGAAAAATCCTCTTGTTTCCAAGTATTGATATCCTTAGAGGTGGAAAGGTTAAAGGAGGCCACACATCCTGCTCAAAAACAAGGCAAGTCTCTATTGTCAAATTAGGGAATGATGGTTTTGCTCCAGTTCTTTACACAACTCAAGGTCTGCAAAATGCTATGGGATTCACATTAATCTCAGAAGTCTTGTGTTTACACCACCCTTCTTGAGCTGTAAGAAATCACTTCAGTACTGAAGCTTAAGACAAAAGACTGTGCAAGATGACTATTGTTAATACTTCCAAAAGTTATCATTATGTCTTTCTCCAAAATTTCATTAAGACTTCCGTGGCATCAGTACTACTGTTTTACTGGCAGAAAAAACATTCTCATTTTTCAGAACATTTTAAAGCATAAGATTTTTCTTCGGCACAAAGTGTCATCAGCTTTCATATCTGTAGCTGTTGGGGAGGAAAGGACTGATAAAATCTTGTCTCCGTGTTTGCCTCTGTTTATTGCTTTTGGAAGTATTTTGAAAAAACCAACCATTCACAAATGGCTTGTTTTGCTGACATTAGAACAGCATTTTCATAAAACAAAACCCTTTGAGTTTCCTAACTTGCCTTCTAAACTCTCTGAATGCTGTGGGACTTTGCTACAAGGACACTGCTATCACACAACCTGTAGGAAACTCTTGAGCATTTTGAATCCAGATTTGTCTCTATCATAACATGTCAAGGTGGCTGTGAATTCTAGAAGTGAGCCAAGTGAGCCATTTTTCAATACTTTTCCATTTTTCAGCCACACTGCAGTAAGGTCACAGGGAGCAGTGGACTAACAGCACAATTTGTAATAAAGGTAACTCTGGATTTAAAATCAACTACTGCCTCACACACTCTCTCTGCCATATTTTAAAGACTACCTGCTGACAGTTGCTCCAAGTATTTAACTCTGGAAACCATATTCTTGAAGTGAGAAGAAACAGATATGTTGACTTCAGCCCTGGATGACTAGAAAGAAATTTTCTTTCCTGAGGTAAGAAATTTACTTCACGATCCCTCTGTTCTATTGAATGTCTGGCCCTTACAGTAGAGCACTCTACAGTGCCCTGTGACTAGATTGAGTTTTTAGAAATAAACTTACATATACGTATGTGTGTATATATAAGTTCTAGCAGTTTTGCTGTCTCGAAAACAATAACCCAAAGCCCCCTCTAAGCCCCCGTATACATATTTCTAAAATTTAAAAACAGTTAGATCTTTTATTCACTATGCAACAGGAATAGAGTATTTTAAGCAAAACCTATTCTACATCAATTTTACAATCACTTGCTGTTTCTGGTTGTGAAAGGATTAAGTATCATACTACTATTTGTGTTTCTCAAGGGAAGCAGTCTGACACTGTACCTAACCATTGAGAAGCAGCACCAGAGGAAAACAACAAGCAACCAGTCTCATTTCCTACACATACAAATTTACTATGACAAAGCCAAGGAAACACGTTTGAATTACTCTCAGATTTTTCTGCAAGACAAACGTCTCCATGCTATTGTTGCTTCAGTAAAACATGGGCGGGAAACAACAACAAAAAAAATGTAAAACAACAACTCAGACAAAATATGCCAGACAATGACAAATAACTGATTAATTTAAATTGGACAGCTCTGGTTGTTGGCAGAAACTCAAAAACATTTTTGTTTTTAAACACAGAACCAGTGGCAGTGTGGTCTGAATACAAGTTTTAACTAACAAGGACTTCTAGGCTGTGTCAGTCAGTGTTCAGGTTTGTTACACTGCCCACTTCCCTTGACCTCCAGTGTACTTATTCGATGTGTAAAAGAGGATCAAACAGCATTGCCAAAAGGGAAATTATGGTTGCCTGAGCTCTTAACCTATTGCAAGTGCCTCTCTTTTAAAATCAAGCTATGAATACATATGCAGCACTTCTGTAGCATTGATAAAAGATTCCTGGTGCATCACGAAGAAAAACGATTCTCAGTCAAGAGGGAAATTGCCAGAGGTGTCAGAAGACATGTTGCAGTGACGCAAACAGTGACATGGACATTAATTTCAATAATTTGACAGTGAAACAGTGCAAACCTGAGCTGCCTAATTCTTTACAACCTTTTTTGCTTCACAACAAGATTTGGTCATTTAAGTTCTTCAACAGCTGTATCTCTCTCATTCCCTAAGTTCCTCACCCACTTTTACCTCCCATCAAAAAGCACAGACATTTCATTTCAGCAAGGAGAGCTTCATTAATTATACTAAACGGAGTGATGATCTGGAAAGGTCACAGCAGCCTTTCAGCATGCCCTCTCTGAGCAAAGTACTTCTCAGCTACAATTGATTACCTTGTCTTTTAGGTTTGCATCATTTGGTCAAGAGCACCATGCATGGCATCAATAGCATTATTGATATAGTGATGAGCCACAGCCCAACCTGATATGGCCTCCATCATGTGTTCAAGGTGCTAAACTCTAATAGACATTGAAGCCTTTAGAGTGACACCCTCGAAAGGAAGACAATACTGGGGAGACCTAGCACAATAATGGATATTCACATGACTCAATGGCAGCATAACAAAGAGTACCTCTTAATAAGGGCTAGTTACTCTCTCACCAAGTTTCTCTTATTATGTGCTTTAAATCCTTTTTAATGCATGCCACATTACATCCACTAAAAAGAAAATTTAAAAAAAAAACACAACAAAAACAAAGTTACTAAGATGTTAATAGTCAGGAGAGTTTCTTGGATGTGTCCTTGGCTCAGGTGCTTTAAAATAAAGGATTCCCACGTGAAAGATATTCACACACTGATCTGTGGAGAAAGCCACATGCATGCTTTAGCATACGTGCTCACCTCTTATTCAAGAACAGTGAGGCTTTCAAACAGCTGTAGCTATCCCAACGCATGTTCTATGCGTTTTATCAGGTCCCCAACTACTAGAGACTGATTCTTGTATAGGTTACTTGTATATTATTACCTGTGACAACAGTTCCCTACCTGGTACCACACAAAAACATCCCTGCTGTGTATCAAACAGTAGCTCATTTGCCCATGACCATTCCCTATATCAAACATGTAGTAAACAACTAACTTTGGGGAGAAATAAAAGGGCATGTGGGTGTTTATGTACAGGAGACAACCAAAGGTTCAGCTCTCCCTCACTGCCAGGTTAGCAGGGGACACAGACAGATGGTCAGCCTTGTGCTGAGGCAGCTCAGAAAATGCTTTTTCAAATAGATGGGTCTTGTCACTTTTAAAGTCTGAAATATTCCACTGGCACCAGTTCAACTGCCTCTTAGTTAAGAGATTTTTGTACAATTAATAAATTTGCAAAAGTGCTAGGTCAAAAAAAAAAAAAAAACAAAAAAAACCCCAAAAACCAAACCCAGCCAGCTTCTTCTGCCCCCATTTCTCTCATCATTACAATGCACTCTTGGAACTTTCAACTTCAGGGAAATGCAAATTCTTCAACAATGAATTATGCAAGAGCATAAAATACATGTGGGTATAGATATGACAGAAAAATCTTTTGCAGCACATACGGGGTGACAAGGTACAGCGACAGTGCTCTTCACTCTTCTGCAACTGAAGAGAGAATAGTTAAATTATACCTGTAGTGAGGTTTTATATACAGCCTTAAGCAACTCCACTTACAGCTTCAACACTGCAGAAAGTGACACGTGACTTCTGAGCCCTTGGTTACAGGATGACAGAAAGCAACCTGGATACAGGGATACAAATCCCACTTAAGGTTACATTTGTCCTTTGCTGCAAACCCTACCAATCTGCTATGTCCTACTTCACACTTGGTGACACATGGACATTTGTACCCTGCCTGTTCAATGCACGACATAAATCAAGTCACTAATCGTCACTGGGGCTGTTTTCACCAAGCCATTTGCCACTGGCACACACCAGATTGCAAAACTGTTCTTTGCTCTGCATAGTGTAAAGTCACAAGCAAGGGGCAAGAGGTGATGGGTATTGAAATAGCAGAATATATTTCAGACAAAAATAATAAACATCCACAGAACTGCAAAATATTTCATGAAAGCATCAGCATAAAATGTGAAGTAGGTAGGAGACAAGGTACCTCAGCTGAAAGGTGAAAAACCAGAGGAGATGCAGTACCTGATATCAACATCTGATAGTACAGCTGGTATTAGAGATTTACATCCTCATCTATATCATGAATATTCCAGCACACACACATTTCACAAGCATTTTTTCATAGAAGGCACACAGGTTGAGAGTTACAATACATTTTTTATCCCGGGTCACACTAAAATGATACAAATTAGCATAAGAAAGAGTGCTCACAGGTTCTGCCAGAGTATAGAGGAAAACTTTGTTTTACAGTATCAAGAACTTGGCCTGAAGGTAAAAGGAAAACAAGCCACGCAAAGCAACTTATTTTCTCCTACTCTTCTTCAGTTGCAACAGCTCCCTCAGGATGAAGACACTGCAATACAGTTATACAAGAAAATTGGGAGGACAGAGAAGCCCTGCTGAGAACTTACTGCGAGTGTGACACAAAACAGCAGCCGCACGGCTAAGAAGGTAAGCACAGCACGCCAAAAGCAAAGGAGGTCCGCAAGCGGCACCGAGCAAAGCCTCTGGTTATCGCTCACCGCGGTGCGGCTGCGGTGCCGGTCCCATTCTTTGCCGAGGATAAAGAGGGGAACAGGAGCTGTTTGTTTCCGTGCCGTTATCACCAGGGACTCCAGAGCTCCCTTCCTGCTGCCGGCAGCATCCTGGCAGCCCTGTACGAACCTGGAGCGAGTGCCGCAGCGCCCGGGAGTGTGGCCGCGGGGCAGCCGGCCCGGCGGGAGCGGCATCCCAAGGGCGGCCGGCACCGCTCTGCTGCTGCCGGCGGGGCAGGGAAGGGTTTGGCGCAGGGAACCAGCGCACGGAGGGACACCAAGGACCCCGCTCTCTGATCTCCCGTCGCCTCTCAGTGCCTTTTCGCTCAAAGAGCACCTTCTCAGGGAGCTGATTGCTAGATCACGTCAGGTGATGCAGCTTTAATGTATCTCTTAGAAAGGTGTGCAGAGAACTATAAATAGAGAACCTGACTCCTAAAATAGATTTTTTTTTTTTGCCTACATCATGTTTAATGTACTAAGGACCTTTCACACGCTATAATTTCTCCTCTGAGTCTGAGCTATCTTTGCCCCCCAGTTCGTACATGAAAGCACAGAATCTTGCAGGGAGAGAGCAAAATCGGCTCTCTCCTACATTTGCACAGTAAATAGCACAATAGAAACACATTCTGGAGGGTTTAAAAACCTATGTAATAAAATAGCGAGTAAAAATATCAATTAACACATGATAAGTGAAGCGGGCAACTTAACAGCCACAAAACAAAAATAAGGATTCAGGACAGGGGGAAAGAATACTTCAAATTATATTTTTTAAAATCCAAACAAAAAAGTCTAGGGAAAACATTTGCATAACTAGGATTTACATCAGGAAAAACCCTGCAGCTGGATGATAAGAAATGAAATTAAAAATTTTAATAGTGACATGAAAAGTAGACATGACAAGATGTCTTGTCCTATAACTGTGTACACCAATGTCCCCAACCACTTTAAAACCAAGAGACACATCTTCAGACAAAGACTGGTGCATGTTTCATTTAGAGAACCAGCTTTACACAAAATTGTTTTGGGTTTCCATTTCTTTTCCTGTTGCTGGGTGATGACTTTGTGACAGAAACCTACTCACAAATCGGTGAGTAACACATCAAAATTTCCATTTCTAGCCCCAAGCTAAGACCACTGGACTGCATTTTTCCCCACAGCCAAAGTTTTGACACTGACTTGGTTCATCTTAGAGGCAATTACACCAGTGCTCTAAAAAGAATGCTGAACAACATGCAATCACATTATGCAGACTTTATAAATATTAGCTAGCAAGCAAGCACTACAGGCAGCTAAACACAAGGGAGATAAAACTGGACAGCCCACTTGGATAAATAAACAAGGAGATTGCTAGCTCCAGGTGTTTGAGCAAGGCTTGTTTTCCACAACTGGCTTGATCCCCACCTTATCCCATCTCTGTTCCTCTTTTGGTCACTCAGTACTCTGAGACTGACTCTAGCCACAGGAGACCACTTCTTTACTATGTCCTCCCACCCAACTGCTTCCTAGGTCAACACCTCTGCCATGGTTCTTTGTGAAGCAAAGGGAGGACTTGCCTCTAGCTGAAAGCAGAGCACAGCAGCAAAAGCAGCATGAGATGGTACGAGCTAAATTTGAAATGCTAAGTATACAAAGACAGCTGAGAGCATGCTTATGCACAGTATTCTTTGATTCACTTCCCCCTCTCAAGCAACTTCTTTAGCTGTTTTCCTCTGATAATGACAGTGCCATCTGCTCTTACCATTTATCTAGTATCCCTACCTTTTGGGTATGGAAACATCCCTACTCACATAAAGCATTATCAAATCAATTATGTTCTGTTTATGAAAACATACTCAGTTGCTGGAGGGAAGATTACATAGTTATAAGCAAAGTGACTCCAGATAGCAAGCCACAAGATACTAGGAAGAAACAAAATCCTGCATGCTTCTTCACATGACTGTCCTTAGCAGCTGTCTCTTTACTCAATCAGGTTCCAGAAGAAATGCCTGCAATCTCCCCAAAACCAGTCCCAAGTACAACCAAATCCCCATGTTTCCCAGCAACAGTCTGGTAGAACACACAAAATGCACAGGGTCTGGAAACATGAATCTCTGGCAGAATTTACCATGCTCTCGTTAAAGGACTAATCTGTGAAGACATCCAGCACATGCTGATGGGAATAAGGAAAAGTACAGTAATTTCATGATTACAAGCTGCATCTGATTATAAACCGCACCTCCAGGTGTCAGCAACCTTTAGATCTTTGTCCCTATATAAGCTGCACCTGATTATAAGCCGCACTGTCATTCGCAGTGAGAACCTGCATGCAACAAAGTTGCCAATTAGTAACAGAATCGCAGGATCGCGGGGTTTACTGGCTCGGCTCACTCGGGGCTGCCAACGGGGCCGGGTGGCCCAGCTCTGCGCTGCTGCTCGGCAGGGCCGCTTGGGGCTGGCTGCTGCTGTCACCACCCCCCCCAGGCTCGCTTGCCCCGGCCCGGCATTGCCCTGCGGTGGTGGCGGGCAGGGATGGAGCCCGCCCACTCGCGTGACGGCAGGCAGGGATGGAGCCCCCCACCTTCCCCCCCAACGCTGCTGGCGGCATAGAGCCCGCCTCCACCTGCCGCGCAACAGAGTAACCAATTGGTAACAATTGCACAATCCCAGGTTTTACTGACAGGTGCTCGGCTCAGCACCTCGGCTTGCACTTCTGGGCTTGGAAATTTCACAACTCTTTTCATATATAAGCCGCTCCTGAGCGTAAGCCGCATTTCTGGGTAGGGATCAAAATTTTAGTGGAAGTGGTGCAGCTTATAATCGTGAAATATTGGTGTACAGATGAGGGCCCTGATTGCATTAATAGTTGTATTTATAATATTGAAACTCTACAGCCAACTTCTCAGTGACAGCTCACTAGCTTCATGTTAGGGACAAATGTGCCTAGGGAGTCTGTATAGTCTTCATCATTGGAGGTCTTTAAAAAGAAATTAGACATCTGCCAAAAACTATACAAGCACAGCTGATCATTCTGTGGACAGACACCATTGACATCCTTTCAAGCTCATACCTAAAGAAGTTTATCCTTTAATCTATCCTAATTTATAGCCTCCCAGTGGGTTTGTCTCTCCCTTCATAAACTCCATTTCACCAGAAATCATTCTCAGAATGAATATAACACCTAATAATATGAGACATCACAAAAAAGTTAAGTAGACAGAAGTCCTAAAAAGCACACCCAGAAGCTTTGTGTATTTAAGGGTTATGAAACACCCTAACAATACTAATCAGGGTCAGTTCAGACAATTTCATCAAAAGAGGCTTTAAAGTGCAGACCAAGGCTCACAGGAAGCTGGCAAACCTGAAGAAAGGTGAACAATCTTCTCTATAATTATTTATCAGCACCTCAGGACTTGAAAGAAAAGCACCTGGCCAGCTAAAAAGTCATCCCAGGGTGACAGGGACTACAATTTCCAGCAGTGTCAGTGAGCAGCCAGAGTCTCATGATCATCAGCAATGTTTTGTTCAGAGCTGCAGATTTATATAAATGAGGACTGAGAAGGTGTAAAGCTAAAATATGATATCTATCTAAATAACACCAGAGTGAACAAACACCTGAATTTTTGTAGGCACAATTCTGATTTATGTGTCCAAATAAGTGTCAGATTGTCAAACTACGATGCATGCAAGCCTTCTGAAACAAATGTGGCTATTATTGCCACAATAGGAATTAGTAACCGTGGAGAACTATTCAAAGTGAATTCTGCTTGCTTATGCGAAAGGAGCACACAAGATCTAAGAAAATCCATTTTTGACATCTCTTGATAACTGCTCACAAGTCTAAAAGGCTCATGTCATGTGGTTTCAAGCTCAGTACAGCTGGTCTGAGCATATTTCAGTTAACCAGGAATAATAATCAGCTAAACATTATTCCATAATTCTTTGCAATTATTTATATAAATGCCCAAACAGCAAATTACACAGTTTATGATGCTTTGATATTAATGTATTGAAATTCACTTGCTATTACCTTCCTCTAAACCATAAGAGAAATTTATGTAGATATTTCTTTTTACCTCACACCAGCAGGATGACCAATAGAAAGATACTTCCACAAACACAATGTTGTCTCAAAAACTTTAGGAAAAGAGCTTTGCATTTCCAGTACCTATTTAGCTACATTATGATTTCTAGTTTCTTGTGTTACACACATGAAAAAATACACAGATAAGATATTGTCTCATTCTGTCAGGTACATCCAACAGAGTCAGCTGGCAAAACACGTGCTTTCTTATGCTAACATATGGCCCAATTACCATTTAGGTTACTATGCAGCAATTTTTTTATCAATTAGCACAAATAGTCACTAGAGTCTGGGCTCAAGTACTGATCTGACTACATATCTACTCAGAACTGTCTGCATAATAAAGTACAATATACTCGATGTAGGACAGGAATCTCTTGCTTATTACACATCCCATGCTTGGCTAGCTAAGAAACATTAGAAGACACATGACAACTGTGTTATGCTCAAGTCAGCTGGTTTGTTTCATCCTACTTTGCAGAACAACCATCACTAGCAACTTGTGTAATGAAAGAGGTCCCAGGTGAAAACTAAAGTACTGTGTAATTCAGCAATACAACTTGTGGGTCGTGTTGCTTGTACTGCAAATATCGCCTATTTGTAACTCCAAGAATCATTTAGATTTCCCAAGGTTCCTGGAAGTTCTTATTTGTAGCAGCTTCCAGAACCTTCAGTAAGGTGATCCATGCTGCCTCACCTTGATTTCAGAGCCATACCTGTGCTGTTTTGTCTTACCAGAGAAGAAAAGCTCTCTCTGTTTTGACTCAATGATAGCCAAGGTGTTTTCCAATCTTAAGGATTCATTGATAGTTACTGAATTCCCACAGGTTATATGGAAATGTGAAGCTAAGTCTGAAAGTCCCAGGCAAAACTTCAGCAAGAGTCATCTCAACTACAAGGACCATGTTTCCAACTCTCATTTGTCATTATGAACTGAAACACTCACTAATTCTACAATATAAGCTGTCATTTACTTCCCCTCAACCAAGGAAGCTACAGATAGCCTCTGATGCACTTAATTAGTCAATATGCATAAGCATTTTGATGATAAAAGCCAACTTAATGTGCCAAGTATTACTATTGAATAACCAGCAGCTCAAAACCATCTTGCCAAAGTATAGCAATAAGCTTGTCCTTTTAAACCTGTTAATAATAATTAGAGCTGTTAACAACAGATACTATCCAGCTGAATGAACATGGTTAAACTTCAGCAAACAGCTCTCATCAATCTGACATTCTTACAAACATCCCTTGCTAAATGTCAAGTGAGATTTCCAGAGAGAAAGAAAAGTGCCTTTCTTCCCAGAAAAGGATGAGGTTTACATAGATATGAACAGAAAGTGAGACAGAAGTGGAAGCAAATAACTGCTTTTCAAAAGAGCTCTAAAATTACTGACAACTATACAAATTATTAATACAGGTCTGGTTCAAAACAGGGGAAAGAATCATTTACAGTGCAGAAGACTGCTTCTTTTGGACACTGGCATTAGTCTTCATAGCTAAAGAAAAAAAAAAGAGAACAGTGAATTTTTATTTTTATTTTATTTTTTTTTTACTTCACACTTCTGTTACAGTCCTTTGAAGAGTTATTTGAGTTATTTGGAAGTAACTTGCCATGTGTTAAACTGTTCATTCATTCGGCAATATCCTAAGCAAAAAGATAAATACCTTAACTTGTGGCACAGAATAAACCATGGTACATCTCGTTATAATTTTATGGTATTTGTACAATTTCAATCTGCAGATGGATTTTTCTGAAGGAACGTTTGTAATATCTTTTTGAGTGGAATACGCAATGCAGCATGGGACTCCCATCAACAGAATACCCCAATATGTTGGCCCATATGAAAACAGAATGAATGAGTGAATTTTAGCTAAGCAGCAAGCTTAGCAAGCTAAGAGTAAGATGCTCTTAAAGTGCTACCCCAACACAAATACCAAAACTACCAATATTTCAGTACCATTTTCTATTTGGTTTGGTTTTGGTTTTTTTAAATCAAAAGGATGAGGAAATATTTTTAAATGGCTATAAAGTGCTTTAAAGAGAAATCTATAGCACCTCACTTCCCCATGTGCCTATTAGAATAATTGCTATCATGGGAATGTAGCTTATTATCAGTAACATGCATATTTCAGTCCTCTATCTGTGTTTGATTTGTTCCACAGCTTTTCACATACACACAAAAACCTAGCTGCCATTTAACAAGCTGCCAGAAGGAGTAACATTTTCAGAAAAGCAAAGCCTGGTGGTTCCCAAAGACATTTTGAGAGTTGAAAGAAACAAAGAAGAGCCCTACTTCCACATTGCTTTCAAAATAGCCCTGAACTGTTCTTCTCCGAGCTTACAAAACTTCATGGACACTCCTTTTTAAAAAAAAAAGGACTACTCTATTTACAGGTTGAATTAATTTTAATCTCACTTACACACTTAGAATAAGTAGAATTGCAAGATTCTTTTCACCACTAATGGATTCATAAGTATTAATGACTTATGAAATCACTTAGCCCATCTGTAAATCAAGCCACTGAATTTCCTACTGCAAGACTAGTTCTACATGCAAAGCAAGAATAAGGTATTGTACTTCAAGAATCAAGTGGACTAACAGAAAAATTTAAATAACAGTTATTTGAATTCAGTCCCACACTCCATTATACTGGTAGTGAGCTTCACTATAGATATATGATCACTTTCCAAGTCATTAGAGTCTGGACACCACTGGTTTTCTGACAGAGATGTAGGTTTAATTTTTATAGTCATAAGTTCTATTTGGGCCAGTTTCAAATTGTGATAATTAAAGGAAACTTCAGAATTTTGCAGCTTTGGACAAGTTTCAGCCTTTGGCCATAGCACTTTGCTGAAAAGCTTTCATCTAGGGTAGAACTGAAGATTTCAGGTCTTCCAAGTTTAAGACCTTGTGACTTAAAAGCTACCTTAAAAGCTGACTAAGGTAAAAGTAATGCGATTATACACACCTAAATCTACATAAATTGTGAAACAAGAGTTCTGAACACTTCATATTGTCTGAATGGGATTTTACACCAATTCCTCAAGATAACTGTACCAGCTATTCTAGCACATAAGCAGCCATAGAGTCTCTCTTTCAACAGAAAATAGCCATTGTTCCTTTAGGAACTAAACAAGTACTTTATAAATCTAAAGTACTGAAGTACTGTCATTTACGTTCTGACACTCAAGTCTAGCTAAATCCAACCAGGAAAAAGAACCCTGTCCCAAAGGAAAAAAAAAAAAAAAAGGACAGGTATGGAGCATTTGTGTTCTTCCATCAAAGAAAGAAATGGGTTAAAATTTTAATTGTTCCAAGGTGCAAATAACCATTATTCATTATAGTTACAAGACTGTTTTAGTCTCCTTCATCAAACCAATAAGCTTATACAGCAGCCTCTGCATCCCTGACAGGGCTGAATGACTAGTGGTCACATTAGCCAGTACAGTTCCACTCAAAAAACCCGAAGGATCAGAGTGATCAAACCTAATACAACAAACAAAAGTTGTCCATTTCTTTCTCTAAATATTAAAGCTTTGGGGCTTTTTTTTAACAGATCAGTGTCTGAAGAAAGCTTAGGTCATTGCTCCATTGCTCAATTCCTTCCATACTCAATGAACAGATTCAGCGAAGTCACTGCCATCAACATCTCTTCTTAACACATTACTTAATGCTCTGAGCCTTAGCTGGCTTTTCAGATCAAAGCGGGTAACAAATAAATTATATGCCTGTATGAGAGAAGCTACTGTTATGAAAAAAGGGAGGGGGAGATTGGGAGAGGTAATAAGGTCACTTCACCTAATTTTTATTGGATTTACATGCTTGCAATAAGCATGTTAAGCCACAACAATACCGCAGCTAATGAACTAATGGGTTGGTAGCACCACTCCGCTGGTTTGCTCAGCGGCACAGCGCGATGCTTCACCGCGTCAGCCCCGCCGCCTCCCCGCTCCGCGCTCCCCTTCCCGGGGCAGCAGGGCAGGAAAAGCAGCCGGAGCACTGCTCCACGAGCCCGCCTGGTGCCTGTCCCCAGGGCTTGTGCTGCACCACGATACACTGAGTTTGGACCAGCCGCTTCTTTGAGAGCTACGCTTTAAGCAGCTCCAGACCACCAAGAAAACAAACCGATTTTAAACTACTTTCATCAATCGTGATAAAACTCAGTAAGGAGTCCTGGAAAAAAACAGCAAAATGAAGAGATGAAAAGATTTAAAGCAGAGAGAGGGCTCACTTAAATGGTCTTTAACTGCTGGGCTCCAGTCTCTAGAAAGACTTACAGAGAAAGATCAATGGAGGAAGCTTCTATGGGAGAGGAGGCAAATGACTGTGGTTAGTGAAACACTCAAATATTTGAGAAAAGGCAGGGGAACACTGGCTCCAACGCCAGCTAAAACTCAATCTTTCCATAGTCTAAAACAAAAAGTCATGTAAAAAGTTTCTGATAATTGTTCACAAGTGCAAGAAGTTGTAATGTTTTGGACAGAAAAATCAGCTTGTGTTGTAGCAGAAGTGATTGTGTTGAAATTTCTGAAATAATAGATGAGTGTATATATTCACATTCACACTATTTCTAGCTGTATACATGAGAACAGGAATAGATTTCTAAATAAATACTGTGTTACTCTCTGAATAAAGTCTGAAAATGTGTCATGCAGTGTTAAAAGAACAACAAAGGCAGCAGAGACAAGAGGGGTATCTGTATTTATGAAGATTTGAACTCAAAAGGCAAAGTCAGTTCAATTTTTCATAAAAAAAACTAGCCCAAAGTATTTTGATACAGACATAACCTCATTCTGACAGTGACAGAACATCATTAACAAGACCAAAGTGTTACTAATTGTATTATTTAAATCATGGTTGTATTTTTGCACAGGATGGTAGGGACTGTCTTGAAGAACTCAGTGCTTTTTCTTATTCAAAATTAGAATTTTAAATTATTTTTAAAGCTTTCTAAGACTATACATATATAGCAACAAATGAAAACATACTGTTTAAATTTTGTCTGTCATATCCAAGAACTGAAAATTTAAACCCCACAATTTCATCACCTCTTATGAATTTGCAAGTTCTTAATGCATTAATGTCCAAAATCAGAACTCAAAGCCACCATCTTTATGAATAATTTTAAACAAATCTTCTGTACCACAACAGATGTGAAAGGGTAAAATATCACTGTGCTGTTCTGTGCTTCAGCAATAAACAAGAGCCTAAATTCCAATATATTTGCTCTGTAAAGGAATACATACTAAAGTGGATGAGGGTGAAAACCTGCTTTTTTAATAATAATTTTTTATTTTTGCATCCCCAAATCAGGTTTAATAGAAAATAACACCCCAAACATTAAATGCTATGGGATAATTCAACAGGAATATGCTGTATTAATGTTTTATTCCAGAAATTTAAGAGTAATCACCGCACTCTTATAACTATTTGATGAAAGCCCATAATCTTCATATTCATTAAACAACATATGGATCATCTTCAGGGGGCAGAGACTCCTGTACATTTGTGACTATAAGGTTCAAGCCACCATAACCTTCACTTCTTTGAAACTCTTGCTACAGGTATTACTTTATCAAACCCTGCAATCAGAGCCTTTGATGGGAGCAGCTGGCTGGACTGCTGTAGGATCTCTAAGCCCTGGAGCTGCTGCATGGTCCAACTACTCTGAGTTCTACCAGTGTCCTCAGAGCTGTATCCTTCCTCAAGTTTCCCTATGCAGCTGCAAAGCAATTAAAGCAGCTCAACATCTGTATGTGTTTTTTTAATATTCATCTCTATTCAAACTGATCTCACAGTCCTACTTTGTTGTTTCTACCCTTGGGGGAAACAGAATCAACCCTGCAATTCCAGAGCAGGATTTGTAACATCATGTATTAGCATAAGCTGTACAGACTGGTTGGATTTCACACCCACTATGAACGAGCGGCTATGCAAAAACAATGGAAAGCGAGACACAGCCTCCAATAGAGCAAGTCAGAATTTCGTGGTTGATTTAGTGACTCAACTCTTGCTTAATCCTTCTCAAATTATTCTTGAGCTGGTGTGGAAGGGAATGAGTCAGAAGCTGCTTGCATATTTAATCTCCATCCTTACCAGCAAAGGGCATGCAAGCAAGCAAAGAACAAGAATTGAGATGACAATATTTACAAAGCCAAAACTAACCTTGCTAATGACACAAAAGCTGCCCACAATCCTGACACGGTGATCCAGTTTTATTGTCCTCATCCAATATGAATAGCAGTTGCCTCAGTTCTAGCTAGGGCTTGTTGCAAGTAGTTCAGATGCAGACATCTCCAACATGATCCATTTCTCCATCTGTCCTGCACTACTGCAGTGCAGTTTTAAACCTACTTAGCCAATGAAGGTAATGCAAAAGGCAGCAGCAAAGCAACACTGGTGTACTGATCCTCATTCCTGACTGGATACGAGCAGCTTAATAGAAAAATTTGGCACTAAAGGCCACAAGTATCAAAAGAACAAATATCTGAACCACAGTCTTGACCCTCACAAAAATGCTTTCCTTGGGCATCCCATTGTGTTCCAGTTCTGCCAATTTACAGGGTATGATCTCTAAAGGGAAGTATAGCTTTACCTCACAAAATGACTGTATTTTATCAGCTATTCAACAACAAATTCAAAAAAAAAATCACTGCTATGCCCGCAAGTAGAAATTGAAAGCCCAAACAAGTAAAAGTATTTCCTCATTTGATGAAACTTGGGGTATCATATGTATAATGAAATGCTATTAAAGATATTTGCTACTGTAATTCAGAGAAAACAAGTTAATCAGAAATAGCATGAGTGTCAGAAGGACACAAGGTTGTAGCAAAGAAGCTTCTCATTTTTGTCCTGAGAGGTAGTAACCATGCACTGGGGGAACAATTAACCAGCATAATGCAATCACTTAACAGTTTTAGTAGTCTATGCAGTACATAAACCTATACACTCTTTACCCTACAGGAAAACTGGTCACAGAGAAAGCAAAAGCAAGTAAGACAGATCACAAAGTAGCTGCATACAGCTACAGTAGATCAAATAAGACAATTTTTTCTGACCATACCTGCTTGAACTTTGTTAATGTCAGTAGGCACAGAAAAAGAGCCTGCTCCCTCCAAAAGGGCCAGAGCACCAGCCTAGATTAAAGGCAGTGCATATTTCCAGTACTATTGGGCATTATCATGTTTAATGGATAGTGCAATGAGACAATTGAGGTGCATTGTTTTCTTTTGTCTACTAAAATAACAGAATCCAATAGACTTCCGATCTGGGACAAAAGCAAGGACAAAACATATTAGTTTCTTCTCAAATCACCCACATATCAATTCCTTCTCAATAATAAGAGCATCAAATCATAAAAATAGAATTGAGACTCTAGAGAACTGAAAAAAACCCCAACAGCTCAAGTAGCAGCCTTTAAGATGTGATGTTAAAAGAAAATCAAACCACCATACTAGTATTACACTAGTAGTGTTGCTCAAAACATTTTTAGTGTTGAAACATATTCATTATTTGTTTCAGAAAAGGAAACAATTAAAGCATCTTTTGCTTTGTAATATTAAAAATTCAAACAGTGTTACACTAACAAAAGGCAATTTCCAGTCCCATTACTAACGATGCTAAAAAGCCCATGTAACCTTAAATTCTTAATGTTTTCTAGTGTGTGCTGTCCTACTAAAATCAAATGGAACATCAGGGCCTTTTGTAGAAGACAGGCTCTTCTTGTTCTAGTGACCTTTTCTCCAATGCTTCTTGTGGTGCTCACTGCTAAGCTTAAATAATTAAACACTTCTCAGCTTGACTTCAGAAATGCACCTACATTTGAAAAGTACTATTTAGACAATAATTTGTAGAATAACTGGAGGTCAAATGTCTATTCTCATAAACTTATATCCTTATTAGAAGTACCTACTCATTTCCATTGCTCAAGGGCCAGGACAAGATCGAGCAATGTATCTACTATACCAATTACAGTTAAACAATATAGAAAGACAGCCATCAACAATGTCCAGAAGTAAAAGAATTTAAGTGCTAAAAGCTCAGGCATGGCTTCTGCTTAAGAAAAAAAAAAGACAGTACTCTCATTGCATGATAGACATGAAAGTAGGACATAATAACCTTAGGAAATAATTACTCATGTTACATTTAGAAATGGCTGTTATTTTTCTAAATATTCATAGACTTAGAATGCACATTTTGACAAGTCATGACTTTTCTCCTCCCTCAGTAATAACAGAATTCACTTTTACCAGCAAAGTAAACATCAACAAATATCAGAGCAGTAACTCTATCCATCTCTACTTTCTCTGTATCCTCAAGGCCATGACTTTATAGGGTGCCCTATGTTCTCCTACATTCTCCTACAGTTTCCCTTCCCATATCCAAAAGCATAAAGAAAATGGTGGTTTTGGGGAAGCTTGTTTCCTGCTGATACCTACATAAACCCTTCAAGTTGGCTCATTGCTAGGCATAGACAAAAGAAACATGTTTATGTCACAGAGAGATAAGAGTTAAGGAAACTATTCTCCACTGCTAGATCTCAGAATCTTCCATTACATTCCAGATGGAAAAATCATTGAAATGTTCATGATTCAAAGCAAAGCTTTGATTTCAAATGGGAAAACACATTTCATAAAAATAAGTTTTTTGGACAGATATTTCGCTAAGTCTCTTTCTACATTCTGTAAAGATGTCTAGTAGAACATAAAAATCATATAATAATATAAAAATATAACGTTCCATGAGACAGGTGTGAAACTTCTCTATTCGTCTAAATGAAAAGAATGATTGTGCATCTCCACCTACTTCAGAAAGGGAATATAATAAGAAGAATTAAGGCAGATTAAGAGACTCTTTTAGGCAGCTTAGGACCCTTAAGCACACACTCCCAAGTCAAGTATTTATAATACAAGAAGTCTCCTAGTTACCTCTCTCAACTGTCACTGTTGTCAGTATTGCATAAAGCTGCTTAAACTATAAAGCTGATTGTCAAGGGAATCCCAGTCTGAAGGGATCTTTTGTGGTCTTAAAGGGTTGTGACTTCTGTAAAAGGAGGACACCGGGTTACTGCAGCAAGCCTTGAATATCAATGACAAAGGAGGAAAAGGAAAGCTCACAAGTCAGGCTATTCTCTCTCTCCCTTAGCACTCATCTAAATCAAGTGGTAGTTGCAGGGCAGGACAGAGCCAAGGAGGACCAGGGCAATCTGTACTCCCTAAGGCCACTTTGCTCTCCAGTAGAGAGTGTGGTCACTCTCCTGCAGGTCACAGGAAAACAAGAAGGGCCTCTGAGCAACACTACCATACACAGCCCACTCCACTGCCAGCACTGCCTGCAAAGTTCAGAGGCAAAAACCATGGAGAACAGGTGTGATATGAGACATGATAGAAGAAAGAAAATTTTTACTTCCTGATAACACAGGTTACATGAATCTAGCCATACATTAGCTCAGACACATCCATCTGCATATTCTAGAGCAGATAATATAAAGCTATTCATTTTTTTAGTTGCTGCAGAGGGTCAGAGCTTACATGCTTCTGGCTTATATTTTTCATGGAAGACATGGCTGATTACATAAAAACTGCTATTGTCAAATATGATCTCCAGAAATCACAATATTTTCTTTTCCAGAAATGAAAATACCTATCCATTCAGTTCTATTACACATTAGAAATTTTCAATATATTGGTCACTTGATTTGAACCTGTCTCTGGATACTGAGGCTCTTGCATACCTATATAGTAAATTACCTCTTCTGCGTGCCTCAGTTTGCTTCAGGCTTTCTGAATTCTACTGATCCTAACATTTTTAGTTAATGAGAGGAATGATTGCATATCTGAACAGATAAAGAACATTAATATTTACAACCCAAGTGTAACACATTAACTGAAGTGTCGTTAGTGGGGCAGCACTTCCACAAAGTTCTGTTCTGACTTGAGTTTTATTTTCACTTAAAATATAATCTTTTATTTAAGGAACTGTAGCTCAAATTTCCTAGGCAAGTCAAAGCCTTAAATTTTCAAAGTTTTTTTCAAGAGAGTTCCATATCCCTTATGGAGTTTCAACAATGCCACTCCTGTTATTAGCCTTATTCAAAATAAAAATGGAGACTTGAGACCTGACTTACTTCTGAAGCACATGCTTGAAATGTTTAAAAGAACACTCTGAAACCCATTTTATCCCAGCTAAACTGACAAAATACACTTTGCATGCAAAATGAAAACTTTTTTCTACCTGCAGTCTGAACAACACAATCCCTATTTCTATTCTTGCAAAAATAGGAAACTACTTTTGCCTTTGAGGTAATCTCTGAGTTGACCTTATTCCACCATTTTCTCTCCAGTTTTCCTGGAAACTTTCTGCTTTCCAGAAGGCAGCTACTCTTGCAGGTTTTAAGTAGGTAGATCATTTAGTTTCCAAGTGCATGGTTTTCTTCCGGAGATAACACAGGGTATAGTGAAGATTTATAGGTTTACATGAAATGCACTGTTATCATGAGTGGCTCCAGAGAAAATGAAAAATAGGTTGAACGAATGCAATCCCAACATGAGTGTCTATAGAAAAGCTTTACCCTCAGAAAATTCACCTTTGCTTTGTCCCTTCAACTAGTAAGTATAATGATGATTTCAAGAACAAATGATGAACAGTAAGTGGTGAGGGGGAAATCACACAAAGAAAGATGTGCCATCCCTAGATTTACATAATCATACCAAAATGATGTCCATAATGTGTTTAATAAGCTGGTGATGCACCACAACATATAGAAGCACCCCTTTTCCTTCTCATTTGCCAATTTATTGCTGGGGCACCAGAAAAGACAATGAAGTTTATACACTGGTAGACATATTTCAAAAAGCAAAGCTCCTACCAAAAAATATGCCCACTGCTTGATAGCCCCATGTTGTATTTTCTCCTACAACTAAGCAAGAGAAAGGACAGGGCCTCTATTGCTCTCACAGGACATTAAATGAAATTAGGCAAACTTTTCCAAAAAAAAAAGAGTTACTGCCCTTCCACCCCACTTTTCATTTTTCCTTCATACAAATCAGCTGTTTCAGAGAAGCTAAACAGAGACTGATATAAGTTTGTTCTTACTCTCGTAAGCAGGACACACAACAGGACTCAAACTTATTCTGTAGTTACTAGTACATGCTGGACTTCACAGGTCCTTGACATAAATTTAACCTACCAAAACAACATTTAAAATTACCAAAGAGGTTAGAATGGGCCTTATGCAAAAATGTGTTGGCCACAGGTTGCAAGCTTAAAGATATGTAAAAAACGCAGGAATTAAAACCCTTCACACCTGCAGTTATGAGCTTCATTTAAGCATGTTTTTGTTTTACACCTTTCTGTCTGCCTCTGCAAGGCACAGGATACAAACAATACTTACCACTAATGGCCAGTTAAGTAAAGAAATTTTGGCAAATTACAAAACAATTGTCTGTGCAAAAAGTTTCTTAGATACACGTTGGGTAGAGACCTAGATTTCTTGCTACAGTTCTGCCTCTGCAGTATCTGTTCTGAGAAAGAAAGTCTCCAGTTTCTGAAGAAATCTCTGCCCACCATCCTCCCCCAGGATCAATAAGATTCTACCTTATATAACCACTCTAAGTTTGGCAGCAAGAGCTCTTACACAGCAGCATCTTGCAGATTGAGAGAACACCGCAACACTAAGTTTCCTCCTTAGCAATATGAAATGGCTGTAGAAAACTCAGCATACCACTGGGTCATCTGATCTTCACTTTGACAACTTCACTATTTTAGCAATCTGAGAAGTAACAGCAGATACCCACCTATGTATAAACACCATGCTCTCAACACTACTCTTTTGGACCACCCCGAAAGCTACAATGTCTGAATAAAAATATTCCCTCATTTTTAAATTTCTTATAATACAACCCAAAAGTACATTAACTTCTGCACTAATTTGAAAAAAAAATAAGGAACTCTTACTGTTAGAGAATGCCTTCCTAGCTACCTCAGTCTGTGAAGAGACAAATAATAAATAGTACCACAACAGGTGTCTTCCCTAAATAACCCAATTAACTGTCTTTTTGACAAGCTGAGAAATTAAACAAATCTCCCAAAAAAAGTTCACTTTCACACTTCCACCTGGCAATACTAAAATTGGTTTTCGAAATTAAAATTAACTGGGTTTAGATTCAAGACTCTTAAGGAGTATTACCTACCATGTTTGCTTGCTAGCCCAGGAAAAGGAATTTTGGAGTCTCCTTCACTCTTAAGCCTTATCCTTTGACACAGAATGAAAAGAAATGGGAAAGAGAGTAGGGAAAGGGGAAGGCAATGGAGGGAGGGTGTGGAATGCAATTTACTTCATTCACCTAATTCGTCAATTCAAGGGATTTGAATTTGTAATTTGATTTTTCTTCTAGTGACAAAAGGTGAATTTTACTTGCTATTAATTATTTTAAAGAGAGTTAAGAAAACTAAGTCCACCTCCATGAATTTCCCATGATCAGACCATTTGTAGTCTTTTAGTCAACGTTGTACACATTCATAAGCAATGTGTTCCTGATAAACTACTCTTTTCTGCCTCTATTTCAAAACCAGGCCAGTGTCATCGCATTAGTGTAAGATGATATTGCAGACCAACACAATGAGTCAGCAATCAAAACGATGTGTTCTGCCATCCCACAGAACTTGTTATTTTGGTTTAATTGTTAGAATTGCTGGTACATCTCCTTCCCATCCTCCCCTTACTTCTATGCCACTGCACTGCTTCAAGATTACCAGTTGTCAGCCCAGCTTGTTTCAGAAGAAAGAAAGAATTCATGTGTAAAGTACCCTAGGTCATAGAAACACAAACATGTGCTGGAGAGGGTTAGTGCCTGGTTGGCTGACTTCAGCAACAAGAAAAGGAAGCTGCTCAATTAACTGGAACTAAGTGAAAAAGAAATTTCTGTTATCTTCCACTTAATCTTAAAACAACATTTAAACCCTTCAGCTCATGAGAGGCTCATTGTACCCATAGTCCTACTGAGACACTTTACCTATGACACACTTACTGCAAGACCTGTGCAGGCCTCCCTGTCACATTCCAGTAATATGCACAAAGCATAGTGGATTGAGCTCACACAGGCAGCCAAACAGCACAGAGGAGAAAATGTTTGACACATTAGGTGAGACTGAAGGCATATGAGGCATTACACTATGAAATGCAATTGAAATTCAAGGATCACTAAAATGAAACAACATTC
>PYHW01010833.1:11304380-11319981 GCA_013186435.1 Turdus rufiventris | reverse complement strand
TTTTTTTTCCCTAAAACAGGCTGCACTTTGGACATCTCATCACTCCCATGATTGCTACAGTCTTGCAAGCATCTTTGTTCACGTTCTCCCATTATGGCTAAAATAAATGCAGTTTACAATGCAATATAAACCAGATATACTACTCCCTTCCCCCATTCCACCTCCCAGGGGGAAAAAAATAAGGAAACTTGACTTCAGCTCCCTCTCACTCTGGTCCTCACCTCATTCAGCTGAATTTGATGACCTGTCAGTTAATATCAATATCACTCCTCTGAAAACTTCTGAAATTCAGCACAAGTGAAGCACACAAGCTTATTGCTTACCAAAGCCCTCAACAGAGAAAGTACTGACCCAGCACACATGCTCCCACACAAAAAAACCTCCAAAAACCCCTTAAAATATTTTTACAATATTTCACATTTTTATTATATTGACATTGTTTGATTTAGTGAACCCCAAATTCCATATGCTAATTGCCGCCAATTCCTCTTAATTTTCAGTTTCTTTATGAAGTAATAGTCATATTTACCATTTCCACACTGAGAAAGCATTAGCAAGACCATAGCAGGGGTGAAAGATGACCCGAGAGGCCCCTGTAGACAGGCTGAGGCCAGGCACCTCTGGCTGATGAAGTTTGAAGAGTTATAGCTGCCAGAGTGCACACTACCTCCATAAGCACCCTAGTGACAATTATCAGAGGAAAATATACATCAGTCTCTCATCAACTATTTGACTTAGTGTAGTCCTAACTTAAAGCCAGGCTCAATGGGTGCTGTAGATTTATACACCAGCCTCAAAATTACAGGGACTGTGAAGCAGCACATGCAGCTTTTCCTGCCTCTGCTAGAGGGCAGTGGCAGCTGTTCCTAAGGAAGCCCAGTATCCTCTGCCACTGCTGGTCTTCAGAGCTGAACTGAACAATAGTGGGGTTTTTGGAAAAGTGATCACAATGATTCTCCCGGGAGTTATGAAGCTGATTGTTTATCACAAAGAGTTTCAGGAGACTAACAATGAAAGAAAGTGGAAAAGCAAACAAGAAAATGTATCATCTGGGGAAGAGAAAAACTAATTGCCAGCTAATGCGTGAAATATTTGCAAAGTTTGTATTGAAGACCAGTGGTAAACAGATTTCTACTGTTACAAGAATTTTGTAGACAATATTCTGTCAGTCTGTGCATTACTGTTGCAAGAGACATATAAGTAATAGTAATAACAGTCTCATCCTAAACCTTTCCTCCAGGGAAAAGGTACAACAGTAAAACTGCAGCAAACAGTTATTTCATGTCTTTTATATCTTAAAACTCACAGTCAATCTAGTGAGCAACTCAGCTGAGTTCCTCAGAATTTGAGAAACTCACTAAGCACTATATTTCATTATTATTTAGGCTTTTCACATGGTGGAGTTTGCTTTTTTCTCACCAATTTCTTTGAAAAATTGAGTAGTTTACGTTGTGGGTATTTTTAGTTCCAACAGAATTATCAGATTCCAAACTTCTGCCTAAAACCTTTAATTCAGTGCCTCAAGCCAGTAATTTCAAATTAATTCTGCAATGTTGAAATACAAATCATAAACACCTTGATTTTGTGCTATTTGGATGGTATTATTTAGAGACAAATTTTCCAACCCTAATATATTAGGTGAAAAAACAATTTGATAAAATGTCAGAGGGAAAAAATAAACACATGTTTCCTTACCTTTCTTTCTTCAAAGAAAATAAAGAAGTTTAAAGCCTTGTTCAAAAGCATGAAAAGCAATGGTTGTTTTAGAAGTTCAGCTCATGACTATTTACAAAAATATACATATATATATATATATATACACACACACCCCTAGCAAAAACCAGACTCCAAAGCCTAAAATCCTACATAGCTGCTATATTCTGATATACCTGTTCTACCACAATACTTCCACCCCCTTTCCAAAGGAAATTACATTTTTTCCTCTCTGGTCAACAGAGCAGATAAAGTACATACTTCCTTTTTTTTTTTTCTCCGTCTTTCGGCAGCTACTGCTACAAAGAGAATACTCCAATACACACACCCTCAGCATGAGCTAATATGAGCATCCTTTTTACATTTGCTTGCATTTCTCTGTGACCATTATATCTCTTCCTCCCTCTAGAGAGAAAGCTACTAAGAATTAAAGTGTGTAGTATGCCTTTTAGTGAAAAGAGACTTAAAGTAATTGTCTAGACTTTGTCACATCACTGAGTACTTGCTAAAAACTTCTGGATTTTTGGCATATACAGGTAGCCTTAAATACTGATCACTGTTTAAGAGACAAGATCAAAGTTGTTAAACTAAAGCTAAACACCTTGCATTTATTGATTCTGTACTAAAGAAAAATTGGTATAAAAAATATTAGGGTATTGCACTAATACATTTAAGTTCCCTAGAAGATTTTTCTTTTCCAAGCAACAAGAATATTTAAATTTAATTTTTATTTGATTGTAAATCTTTTCATTACCTTTCATTTAGCATACATTGAGGTAAAAAAAAATAAAAATAAGTAAACCAGAAGAATTCAAAGCTGTGATTACCACATATCTTGAACCAGTGCTTCCACTCTCAAATGCTTTAACTGTCCAGGAGTTTTGACTAACCTCTCCCTACCACTTGTGCCATCAGCAGTTTTTTATTTACACTGACTCAAGTTGTCTGACTTCAATTAGGAATGCTTGAGGTATGGTTTCATCAATATTCCTGCTCTCCAGAGACTGTCATTTTCCCTCTAGCCCCATCTCCAGATTTCCTTTCAAGTCTTGCTTGTTTGCACAGGAATTCAGCAAACCAGCTTGAGCAGCAGTGGGACTGGCATCACTAAACAAGGCAAATATCAGGATGTGTAAAATTACTTCTCTTTGGTTCACAAAGGTGTTCTTTCTATGTGTATCAGAACACTGTAGCAGATTACCAAGATGATTGGGAGAGTTCAAAATGTCTTCTAATAGGTTTCTGACTGTGCAGTATTTGCTGCTTTAGTATATTTACAAAGTTGCAAACCAACACTTCAGTCATTAAATTTTGTTGGCATGCAAAAGCAACCTACAGTGAATCAGTCAAAACAAAAACCAAAAAACCCAAACAATTTCATGATTCAAAGAAAGGACAAAGATCTCAGCATTAGTGAGTTTCACATATATTCAGAAGAGTTTTGTGACAATAAGCCTGCTCTTTTACACATTAAAATAATTTCAAAAAATGTATTTTATGCCTTTCTAGCTTAACCCAAGCTGGGCCTGAAATAAGACATTTCAGTTCTCTTAAGTGCTCACAAGCCCTCGTCTCCATTGTGATCAACAGCTACTGCAAAATTTGCAAAATAAAAGCTACTTTCATGTCAAAACAGAGATGTTTAAACTACTGGTGTAGACATTAATAAAAGTTTGTACACAACTGTAGTTGTAAGACTTTAAGGGTTAGTACTCGGTTCCATGACAAATGAAGCTGGCAGATTAATGTGGAAAGCCAGAAGAAGAAAATAGTTACATGTTTAGGCTGATCAAGGAATGAGATCTATTATGCCCATCTCTCTTAACCAAGTAAACCTCCGAGTTGCTGCACTCTAACGTACATTCATCAGCTTGCTGTCTAATTTTAAAGTTTGAACAATGACGTCTCCATTATTTTTCAAACTAGACTGTTTCAGCCTAACAGATCTCAGAGTCAATGCTGTAAAGACCCACTGCATGAGCACCGAGTTCTATTCCCTCCAAAATACATATGCTGATAGAGGCATAAAATTAGACTTAAAAGACTCATTTTCCCATTAACAAGTTTTCATCAGCCATTACAGCCATGTCCATCACGTGCAGTGAAAGCTTTTTTGCACATTTTCCTTTCTTCTTTATACTAACACCTACATATCACCATGGGCAACAGACAGCAAAAGATAGCTTTCCTTGTGCTAAATTTTAAGCTTACAGATAAGAGATCATTTTGGACTGAAGGCCAGCTTGCTTTTTTCTTCCTTATTGGTCCCAGAAAAAAATAGTATTTAACTACCTTTAAAGACAGCAGTCCTTTCACCTGTGGTCTTACATCTACGTGCAAGTTTGTACTCCGACTCCCTTGATTGTCACTGTGTGCAAAAGTTCGTACCTCAGGGCACTTTAATTTCTTTTATTTTAGGTATCTCTGTTTGAGAGCAGAAGACCAAACTCTCCCAGGCTCAGAAGTGTTTGAGTGAGTAGTTCAGACAGATTGATTTCATGCAGATGCTTGTGTTTGGTATTAGCAGATTGTTAACAATGATTAATCCGCAATCATATTACAGAAAGTACCTGGTCATATATATTTTCATGTAAATAGCTCCATATAAAATCCAAAAGGTTCAATGGCCTGTTGGTGACAATCATGAGGAAAAAAAAAAAAATCTTTGAAGTTTAATCCTAGAGAAAAGTGTTTCAAAATGTTAATTGCCTGCTCTTGTTAGTGCTACCTCCTTATTTTTGTTGGTCTTAGACCAGGAACATGATCTGTTCTACTGTTCTGCTTGACAACTTTTGTTATGTACATACTAGATCTGGATGATACAGAGATAAAGGTTTCCCTGTACCACAGTCAATACAAAGATTGATACCCCATTTCTACCCGATGTGTGCTAAAGTTGTTACAATTTGAGGGATGAGGCTGTGCTTGTTAACACCTTTGAAAAGGGTCTCAATGTCCGTCCTACCTTTGGGCAGCAGGTTCGTTGCAGAGCCCAGACAAGCTCCTGAAATAGAGAAGGGTCTGCACAGCCTGAGTTTCTGAGCTTTGGGGTAAAACGGTAGGTTCAAGGGGGGAATATGTACTAGAGAGTTCAGGAAGGCTGTGCCTTCCCTGTACCTCAGCCAATGGGGAAAGGAAGAGAGCAATATGCAACTGGGAGTTCAGGATAAAAGGAGGCTGTGCCCTCCAAAACTCCAAGACAGAAAACCCCGCGGGTGTCTGCCCAGTGGACTCTCCCTTTATTATCATTCCCTCCCAAATAAAGTTGCAGGACTCCTCTATCTCATTTCTAGACATAACCTCCGGTATTTCTGGATTTTCCTGTCACCTGCCTGCCCTGGAGTCAGCTGCAATTACTGAAAACATAATTAAGAGAACCTGAAAGGGCCCATCAAATATGTTTTGAACATGTGGTGCAAACTGATAGAAATGGGTATGAGCTACCTCTCACCTGCCATTTTGATGAACTTGTTCTCTCTGCCATGGGAAGAGAGAAAATGAAAAGAGATCAAGGGGTGGGAAGAAAGACGCTATTACAGAAAAATGTCTCCCCCACATTCTGTGAAATTAAAGTAATGATATCTTTGATTGAACACAAAAACACCAGAAGGCATTGACTGGAGTGGTAGTGCAGGACAAAAAAACTAAATGGGAAAATAATTGGGGCAGGGGGTAGTGTAGGGAGAGAGGGCACAAGTCCAAGAACTTGTGTCTAAAAGTGAAACCCCTATAAAACTAAAACAAATACTGCTTTCACAAGAATAGAAGGCTGAAGGATTAAGCAAGAGACAAAGCAAAATTAAAGCTTCAAAACAAGAGATGAAGTAAATATTGAGAAAACTTGCAGAAATATCCTTGTTTAGAGTACCTCTAAACAATCCAACCAAAACCCATTTCCTTCGATAGTACATCACTCCATATAATAACATTCACCAAAAAAAAAAAACTCACTTGCAATTGCAGACTCAGTAGGGTCCAGTGGTTTGTTACAGGACTGTGGCTCAGGAACAAATAAATACAAGCTATTCATAACTTAACCCAAGCTGCAAATAATTTGTGAGAGACAAAACAGGGGCTAAGTTGTCTGAATTAATTCAAGAGTAAGAAAAGAAAACCTTCTTAAACATTACCTTGATTTAGGTCATTTGTTTGGAAAAAAAAAGACTGGCAGGAAACATAACACTTAGAAGCATATGTAAACATATAGAAACAAAATAAACATACCTTGACTTATAATCAGAAACTGAAAGTTATTTCACATAACAAAAAAAGCTTTCACTAAGAAACGCTAGTTGAAATTAAAGTAAATAAAAGCTTAGATTGTGGAACAGAAAACTATGCATGATAATCTGATAATTTTCAGCTTTGGAAATGTTATTCAGAGGAAATAGCATAAGTTCTAGAATAGTCTCACTTAAAATTAAACTGAACAAAAATCAGAGTATGATAACCTTACTGCAAGTGAGGAGTATTGGTGACCTGGTGAATTTACTCTTTTCCATTACTAGCTTCCATGACTCAAAGGAGAAAACCTAAACAACTGGTGGGGTTTTTAAAAAAGACATGAATAAAGAAGAAAAACAAGGATTTTGTTGCCACTTGGAATATTAAAAAGACTCCATCAAGAAAGCATTAATTTTTATTTTCCTTTTCAAAAGCATTATGCACCCAACTATTAAAAAGGTGTTGATTTTACTATGTGTAATGAAGGTTATTTGATTAAAACATTCACTCTACACAAAAGTCAAAAACCTTAAAAATATTTTCTCATTGACAGTTGAGAATTTTACAGAACTGTAGCACTTTTGGATTATACATCTCCTGTCAAGTACCTCCTTCAGGCTAAACAGTTCAGAAAATTAATTCAAAAACTTTAGAAAGCAAAAATTACAGCAGAATTAATTTGATTTGCTATGCACAGTATAACAGCTAAGCCACTGAATTTTTCTAGCATTCTTGGACTCTAGAATAAATTTCTTTTATTTAGCAAGCAGTTCTCCCCAGTATCAGAAAATATCCATCCACATTTTGAAAGAATTGCAAGCTCATAAGACAAACATGCAAAAGCTAAAAGCACCGCATTCACAGCCATTCAATGCAGCGTTACTTTGAGCCAGCAGCCAGACCACCAAAGAGGAAGGCCAAAATGGCTAAAATACAGGAAGTCCAGAGGACCAAAAATTACAGGAACATAAAGCTGAATTTGCACTAAGTGATAAAAAGGAAAGAAATTACAACTGTAAGAGAAGTTTAAAGAACTAGAGCATGCTACTAAAAACTAGAGGAAGCACACAATTCACAGCTAAGAAGAAACCAAATTCTCTGCTACCCAAGGGATAGCTCAGAGTCCTCATACAAAAAGAGCACTTGTTTTCTCATACATATTTCCACACAGTTATTTTGAAAGGTAGCCCATTATAGCAAATATAGTAAACTTTTGCACACCCTTTGAGCCTAAGCTATTTAATCTCAGAAAAGAGCTACAAACAACGAGCTACAAACATATAAATGTTTCTTGCGCATAGCTACTTTAGACACTTGAAGAAGAGAAAGAACTTGAAACACCCATCTTTTTCATTTCCATGCACCATTCCATAACCGGCATTCTCTATTAGGCAGGTAAAAGCAATTTCAACACAAGATTACTCACCAGTCTTATGGTTACAATTCTCAGGCACTTCTTAGCGGCTTTCCCACAATCAGAAGTTTTTCTGCAAGAAAATTCAATCGTAGTAGGTCTGATGAAGACAGAGACCCACATATATGCAGAGGGGAATCCTAAAATGGTGTGTGTTGCTCAGACCCTTTTCACCACTGCAAGCACCTAAAACTCCTCCCAGGCTGCACCTGAAAGGCTGCACCTAATCCCCACCCAGCTGAGCACTGCAAGTACTGTCAAATAGCTGCGCTCTACCAGCCTGGCACTGATCCCTCACAGCTGCTGGTAGCTGAGATGTGCCAAAGAGCATGAAATCCAAAATCCTGGTGTCCTTGTTTCATAGCTCTGATTTTTCAGTCTGAAATGTTCTGAACTTCTATTCCATATGTAAGATGGGTATCATGTTGCCTCCTTGTAAGACAAGTACAGCGGAAAGTAACAGTGGAATATTAATAGTTATTAAGCTCTCAGATGATCTAAGGATAAGCACCATGGAAAAGCTTTTTGCTTTGTGATTCTGTTCCCAGGAAGTCACTTGAAACAATTGTAGTGAATAAGGCACAAGGTCAGGCACAGCAAAATCACAAGTTTAGCAGCATTTAGAATAAAAACAAGTCATGCAGTCACTAGCATAAAACACTCAAAGGTCATTCCTACAGCTCCGGCTAAACCACAAGAAAAATGTGTAAAGGCCTGTGGCGCTAGAACTACTTATCACTTTGGCTTAGTGGGCAAGCTTTTTGTGCCCTCTGCTTCCCCCGTTACGTGGCATTAAGAAGTCATCAAAACTTGCACGTGCTTTAGTTATGCGTATGTTGCCTGGTACTAATGAGACATTCTTAGAACCTGTATGTTAGGAGATCAGTGTTTGAATGATCTCACTACCAAGCTTAAGAAATTTTTCAGTGAAACTTTTGTTTCTGTTATTTGTGCACACACAATCCTGCACTGGTTCCCTGTATAAGAAAAGTGCTGCTGCAAGGTACAGTCCACTCATAGGCTGGTGTAAGCTTTTTTTTAACCTCAAATACTTACTGATATAAAATTATATTTATCAGCTATTTCTGTGAACCTACAAATAAACACATCCATTCCCTCACATCTGGAGCCACATAAGATTAATCCTGTGACTACATTGGCTTGATGGCCATCCTATAAATATGAGCACCTGGACTGAGCTGCTCAGAACAGGGAAGTCACAGAGGGCTTAGACTTGTGGAGGTGTTGCCACATTTTAATGAGTTACTCAGTGCAGCTGAGCAGAAATATTTTCACCCCTTGCAAATGAAAGGTAAAATACCTCAGCCCAAATAACTTCTATAGGCAGTTATGCTAAAAGAATTTATTTTGTGCATCCACTGCCTTCTGCTAAGGCACAATACAGTTGTGCATACCTGAGTCCAGTACAGCACTGAGGGCAAATTGTCTTTAAAACAAATGTAGTCTTCGTTCAAGAATTCTCTTCAGAAAAAGTATCATAATCAAAATGCCACTGTAGAAATCAGTGTAATATATAAAATCTTAGGACTCTCGGAGGGTTTTATACAGATACTGAGGGAAGGAATGTTATTTTGCACATCAAGGGATATAATTTAAGAATATTTCTGAATGCAAAAATATTAGCATAACTTTCATTGGTTTCTAATCCAAGTAACAGTATTTATTCATGGCCACATGTTGCAAAATGAAAAGAAGATATTTGTATCATTGTCTAAAAGTAGGATAGCAACTGGGGGAAGGGGAGGAAGGGGAACCCTATAAACCCAGTAGAAAAATTCAAGTTCAGAAAGATTGTGTTTCTCATTAACAAGAGAAATATGCTTACCAGTTCACAGAAGAAAAAATATTGGTCATATATGTTTCACCTCAGGCTTTTAAATTAGCCATTTCAGCAAGCTGTCTTTCTGTACATAGTGGCCTTGGTCTTGATCCTAGTGTCTCCATTAGCATCTCATTTGTCTTCATTACGATTTCAGGGTTTATGTCCAAATTTACTTTTGTGATGGACAATGCAGCCCAAGTAGCAGTTCTGAAAAAGAAATTAGGAAGAACTAAAAGGAACCAAATCTTCACAGTAAATATTGCCATCTGAACTGTAGCTAGGACATCCATCATTCTTACTCTCAAAAAAACCAAACCAAGGTATTTAACAAGATATTATCTTCCTGTCACAAGCTATATCCATCCAGAAAACTGTACCTTCCATTGCACACCTAAATGCCTTTCCATGCTCTGATGCAGAAAGAATCTTACTATTAGCAAGTGACTGAATCTTGTGTTTCAGCCCTTCTTTGTGTTTTGCTGTTATTTAGCTACCCTGTGTGGCAAGGATTAAATTTCTTGATTAAATTTTCTGAAATTCTACCGGATGTCAGTTAAAAAAAAAAAATTCAAAACCAGCTGCAAAAAAATATGTCAGTTCCTGTTAAAGTCTAGGAGAGTGTCTTGTACCTGAACCGGTTAAAGTAGCGGGAGCTGCAGCACTGCCCAGAGGAGGACATGAACTGCCCAAGGCCTCTCACAACCAATTCTGGATGGCTGTGGTGCAGGTGTAAGCAACTTACTGACCCCAAAACCTCAGCAGTGGGTGACCTGTCCTGGAACAGAAACAGCCCTGAGGGACCCCAGCTGTGGGTCATCAGAGGAGAAGCAGGTAGGAATGGTTCTGTGGTAATCCTGGACTCTCTGCTTCCCATCTGCTCTCCAAAGGAATTGAGAAGGACTGGGAGGACATGTGAACAAAACTGAGGAAAATTGAGGACAGGAAGTGGGATGGAGCAGTGTTTGACTTAAGCTGAACCTGGGAAAAGCGAGGGCCATGTCTTTTCCTCAGGGTTAGGTTTGTTACGAACATTTTTCTTCTCTCTGAATACGCAAATCAACAACTAGAAAATTGGTTTAGTTGGCAACAAGATACAGTAAAAATTCTTCAAGTTGATTCTGTTTTGCTCATGAGAGAACCCATAACACTGTGTGTACATCACCATCAGTTAAACTAACTCATCTGCACCTTGCTGGTCGTCACCCACTGTGATCACAGCTTACACAGTGCATCGACTACATGAATAATATATATTGTCTAATTTAATATATTGTCTAATGTATTCTTTGAAAAAGAAATACAGAGGTAGTTCCTTCTGAGAAAGCTCATGATTTGCATTTTTAAAACTGTATTTACTGGATTTTTACTGAATTTACTAAAATTAGGAAATGACTGGCATTTGTGAAGTTAATGAACACCTACAATTCAATGGCTTCATTGAGCTAGTCCAGGTTTAGAAGGGGGAACTGGTTTCTCATCTGTCACTCATTATCACCATTAAATTCCATTTGAGCACCTTCATTGATTCCATATCTGGAATTTTGCATACCAAGTAACTTTTATTATACAATCAGGTTCTGCTCCCCAGTGTAACCATGAGAAAATTGCAAATAAGAGGCAAGGAAACCATTTTAGCTGTACACTCACTTCAGTAATAAAATTGAAAGTCTCAGAGCCTTCTTGGGGAATCACTGTTTAGACAAAGTGTGTTTTGGCAGATTTGTGCATCTAAATACCCCCAAAAGAACCACAATCTCCATTCAAATACAGTTCTTACTATCTGAAGCCAGAAACAGGAGACAAAAAGAAAATTTCAAAGATATTCATTTTCAGTTTGCACGTGTAGAATGCAGTATAGAAGGTACTTTTATTACTGAGACAAAGACATTTAGATAGTCATGAAAACAGATCTTTATTGTACCTTAACTCAAGAGAGTGTTTTGCTTCCCTTCCTAATCAAGAATAGTGTATATGTGCACTGTATAGAAATCAAATTGAAATATATAAAATTCATTGCCATCCACATCTATTTTTCACTTTTCTATTAATTTGTAATTATCTGGTCCTCTATTTCCACAAACATCTTGAAAATTTGGCCTGTGTTGTGTCTTCAAAAGAGACAGATGTTGGTAACTGAAAGTGGCTAAAGAACTGAGATCTGTTGAGCTTGAGTAACTTCACGAAGTTGCTGAGTAATTTGTATGGCATTTTAAAAGAAAAGGTCTTGGACTGTCTAATGTCCAACTCCTTGTATAGTATAAAACCATCCATACTGGAACTTCACTCTGTTGCAGTATTATCAGCAGCTTAGCATCTGCTTGCAGAAACGAAGGCCTACCTTATCAAAGGTTTTCAGGTATGTACCTTCTAATTAGTTGTCTAACTCTCAATGAAAATAATAGGATATAAACACCTAAAGAATACAAGGTACTTTACCTACAGCCCACTCCCTAAAGAATCCAAGTACAAAGAACAGTCATTATAATTACCAGTCAAATGATGAATGCCCAAGTAAGAAACACAGGGTAAATTAATTCCTTTAAGTACACTTTATGTGAGTGAAGAAAATGCACAAATGTTGCAGTAAATCCAATATGCGGCCACAGTTATAAAAACTTTTCTCATTAACCTGTGATTGAAACCAACCTGATTTAACAGACTAATAGAGTCTGGGCTCTTCCATGCCTGCCAACCACCTTGCCCCTATCTCAACTCACTAGGGGTACAGTATTAGGAGGATCCTTGGGCCTGAACAAGCACACCTATTCTTGGTTTCTGTGTTTTCTTTCAGTATTTGACACTCCAATCTACATGGACACCCCTATCCACTTCAGAGTCTATAGCTAAGGTCCAAAGGAGAGCTCACTTAATGCAGATTTCAGCAGTGACAGGCACTTAGGCCATGAGATTTCCAGAGGAAGTTTACTGAAAGACTCTAAGGTACATTGCCATGTCTATTATTACTATTATTATTATTATTATTATTATTATTATTATTATTACAGCTAAAGCTGAACTGTTGTGGTTAACTTTGACTAAGTTCCAAGTCATCTTAAAAAAAGATCACAGCATTCAGCCTTACACTGCATTTTTTGCCAATGTTTTTCATGAATCTCTGTAACACCTGCCCTCGCAGACACCAAATTGTATTTTTGCCTCTATATTTCTCCCCTGTTGAAGTCTTCTCATTTACAAATGGCAAGCTCTCTACAAGGCAGCAGGCTCAAGCTTGGCAAATTGTCATCCTTCAGGTTACCTTCTACTCTCTGACACTAAGATCCTACCTTCATCAGAGAGCTTTCAATTCCCTCCTTACTTACGGGAGATAAAAGCCCTTATATTCCTCCCAACAACAGGTTTTCATCTTCTTTATGTGCACAATAGATTTCAGCTTTCTTTCCCACAGCCCTACCAATTTCCCTAATTATCTGTCAGTGGTGCCAAGAGCTCCCACATCTATCATTCCACAGTATCGCTCCATATTCACTGCCACAGTCCAGCATCACTGCATTAGCTATCTGCGCTCCAAACAGTTTTATGGCACTGACATGGGGAACCGCCTCTCACAGTCAAGTATATCACTAAATAACTCTCTTTCTTCTCTTTCTGAGCAACTCCTGCTTGTCACTTCCAGCTGCCCTCCTCTGTCATCATAGTCTTGCTACTACGGAATTGATTTCTACACTCCTCATACTGTTGGTATGAATTATCATTCACACAGTTTAACAAATCTTGACAACTTCAAGACACGTTTCTCCATTCTTTTCTTCAGTGCTGCTTTTGACTTGCTGCATGAACTCTGTTGCTTCCTTTAATCAGTAGGATTTTAAAAAGTCACAGTACCTTTATGAAAGCCACAGGTGAGTTTGAAACACCTTAGCTTTTTAATTTGATGCAATATTTAGACAAGCATATACCTGTGTGCTTTTAGTGTACACTGTGAATGATTAAGGGAGGAGGTGTAAAGAGTCCCTGCATATCCCTTGAATAAGTCTTGTACATAAAGTTACTCATGGATGTAATGATTTGTAGAAAGAAGACCATATTTTATAGATTAGGGCTGTTCCATAGAATGCCTGGAACTGTTTTGAACCACGGGATATTAAACTATGTCAATATTCTGTTGTTTTTTAAAGAGTTGAAAAGAGAAGGAAATTACTGTAAATCAAATAAAACGTTTCTGAAGGCCATTACTTTGAGTATTGAGTATTTGACCACTGAATCAGATAATTCTGCCGGGATGTTCAGTAGAAAGCTTTCTTTTCCAGGCTATCCTTAATGTTTCACAGCTATTTTGAAGTAAATTGTTTTAAATAGCCAAATATAGTTTCCCCAAGACAAACAGTGATTTTTATTCTTCAAGATGGTTAATAAAACATGATGAGTTACATTTAGTGGAAGAGTTGGAGGTTTTTTTTATTTCTCTTACATACTTCTGCAAAGAGGAGTCCAACAGGTAAATTTTGTTCTATCCTGCTGCATTTAGTACTCTCAGTATTCTTCTAATACTAGAATTGTTTACTGATTTCTGTATAGTGCCTCAAGGCCTTAAAATGAATGTGATTTATGACTGGCAATATATCTGAGATACACAACATAAGACTGAAAATATTTTTCAGTTCTATTCTCAGTATTATATCAGAGTGTATAACTTAAGTATCTCTTCTACTTTTGACTTTTTCCAGTAATATTTTACTTTTTTACAGAGTTGTGAGGTGCTAATAGAGTTAATTCTTTAAGTGTTGGTCAAAGCCCAGGGAATTCTGTGGAAAGACTCCATTACACTTCAGTTTGTACTCAGTGGATACAATACTTTCTTAAAAGTGCTTTGTGATCCTTTAGTTGACAAATTGTATTTAAACAAAAATGTTTTAATTCATTTGTTTTCACTTCCTTTGTTATTGGTGTTTCATGCTATATATCAAAGAATGAATTCACATAACAAAGGATTTTTTTTTTTTAAGCAAGCACAAGACTAGCATCTATTGCTTTCTCTATACATTAAATCATCAAGGGAATACAGCAATTATGTTGGCAAAGGACAGATCCTGGCTTCTTACACAACAGATGTCATGATAGTTTGACAGTTAGCTTTGCACTGTCCATTGACCATTCTAATATTTACTTAAATAGTAAGTAAATATGTAGCTAGCTCAGAATAATTTTTATTATATCAGAAGCAGAAAACATTGAGAAAATATTCAGGCAAAAGAATTCTGTATTGTATGCTAAGAAGTAGTCTGAGATCAATAACTCCCAAAACAGTCATCCTTCTTGGGACTTTCATAATGCAACATTTACAATGGGGAAACTGACACATGAATCAATGTAACTAGGAATAATTTATATGTATGAGCTTTTAAAATAATATCATCAAACATAGCCTAGTGTCAGAGTTCGGGTTAGGGGCAAGAGCCAAGTCGCCATCTGCACATGCATTTGGGTATTTCTTGAAATAGAAATAGCTACACAGCTTCGTAGTCATGCCCATCTGCATTAGGATTAGGACAGCACTCCCTTCTGGATGTCATCCAGATGGGTCTCAGCAGACATGAGAGCTGGGCCTGTGCAAATCTCAAGAAGTTCAGCAAGGCCAAGTGCAAGGTCCTGCACCTGGGTCAGGGCATTTCCAAACATGGATATATTAAAGAAGCCCTGAGACCTAAGACTGACTTGAGGGGTAGTGGTTGATGTGAAGCTCAGCATCACCCAGCAATGTCAGCCCAGAAACATCTGTGTCCTTGGCTGAATTGAAAGCAGAATGGCCAGAGGCAAGGGGAGGGGTTATCCCCCTCCCCACTGCTCTCCAGATACCCCATCTGGAGTGATGCATCCAGCTCTGGGGTCTCCAGCATAGGAAGGATGGACGTCTGCTGAAGGGACCCCAAATGAGGTCACATGGGATCAGAAGGCTGTAGCACCTCTGCTGTGAAGACAGGACAGGCTGAGAGACTTGGGGTTGTTCAACTTCCCTGGATAGAAGCAAGCTCCAGGGAGACCATAGAGTGTCCTCCAGTACCTAAAGAGGGCCTAAAAGAGAGCTGGAAAGGGTCTTTTCACAAGGGCATGTAAAGATAGGAGAGAGGAGAATGGCTTTAAGCTGAAGGAGGGTAGACTTAGATTAAATATTTGGAAGAAATTCTTCACAGTGAAGACAGTGAGGCACAGGAACAGGTTGCCCAGAGATGTGGTGGATCCCCCATTCCTGGAACTGTTGAAGGCAAGGCTGGATGGAACTTTGAGCAACCTGATCTAGTGGAAGGTTCCCTGCTCATGGCAACTGTGGTGGAACAGGTGACCTTTAAGGGACCTTTCAACCCAAAACATTCTATGACTCTATGATTCTGTGATGTCTTCCTGTCATACAGCTTTCCAGCTGCCTTCAGACTCTTCTTTCTGGCTGTGAA